>JAPQNM010000009.1:5231084-5246084 GCA_029783475.1 Metacarcinus magister | reverse complement strand
TTCTAATATGTTTGACTTATTTTATCTATACTTTTATCATGTATATTTTATTTATATCCACCTTATTTTCCTTTCTATTTCCTTTCTTTCCTATTTTCTTTTCTCTTTTTATTTTCATTTCAACCCATTTAATTCCTTCACTTTGTTCTCCTTAAATTTCCCTTCAATGCTCACTTCTTTCCCCTTATTTTCCCCTTTTTTTTTTCTCTCCACACCTCTGTCCCCTCGTTTCCTCTCCCTTTCCTCCCCTCCTCTCTGCCCTATTTCCTCCCTATCAGCGACCTTTTTGATCAAGGAGGAGGAAGAAAAGGTAGGATTTTTAAAGATGTAAGAGTCCTAGATTTATTTTTTTTATATATATAGCGAAGGAAATTCTGTGTAAGGACAGGAAAAAAAAATGATTCGCTATTCACATTTTTCCCTTGAAAGGTAAATAAAAAAAAAAAGTGAAATCGTCTTACAATAGAATGCAATAATAATAATAATAATAATAATAATAAAAAAAGTGAAGTCAAAAATATGTCAAAAAATTGTGAAATGTTAGAAGGTTGAACGAAAAAAAAATATATAAGAAGGTTTATAGCAATAATAAATCCCGTCTCAAAAAGTTAAATAGCTGTCAGTAATGTTCAGGAAATCGAGGTTAAAACTTACTTAAACAACCCACACACACACACACACACACACACACACACACACACACACACACACACACACACACACACACACACACACACACACACACACACACACACACACACACACACACGTTATACATCAAAAAGGAAAACTCATGAAAAGGGAAAACCACAGGAAAAATATTATAGAAAAATACATACATACATACATACATACATGAAAGAACGAGAAACGTACATGTATAAAACCGAAACACGACTTTTAATAAACAGGAAAAGGAGAAAGTTACAGTCTACCTTGCTTCCTCTTTCTTACATCCTCCTCCTCCTCCTCCTCCTCCTCCTCCTCCTCCCACTGGAATTGGGTGTGTAGGGGCAGAAAACGGTTCAATTTCCCCCGCTCTATATACCTAATTCTAGTGAGCCTTATCTTGATGCAGCAGCATTTAAGAATGAAAATAAATAACTTCCATAGCCATTGGCACCGGTGACAGAGTCAGTAGTGAAGATTTTGATCGGCCGGTCATGACCGAGCGAGCGGTGGGAATTGAATTGTTTTCTGCCTCTATATACCTAATTCTAGTGAGCCTTATCTTGATGCAGCAGCATTTAAGAATGAAAATAAATAACTTCCATAGCCATTGGCACCGGTGACAGAGTCAGTAGTGAAGATTTTGATTGGCCGGTCATGACCGAGCGAGCGGTGGGAATTGAATTGTTTTCTGCCTCTATATACCTAATTCTAGTGAGCCTTATCTTGATGCAGCAGCATTTAAGAATGAAAATAAATCACTTCCATAGCCATTGGCACCGGTGACAGAGTCAGTAGTGAAGATTTTGATCGGCCGGTCATGACTGAGCGAGCGGTGGGAATTGAATTGTTTTCTGCCTCTATATACCTAATTCTAGTGAGCCTTATCTTGATGCAGCAGCATTTAAGAATGAAAATAAATCACTTCCATAGCCATTGGCACCGGTGACAGAGTCAGTAGTGAAGATTTTGATCGGCCGGTCAGGACCGAGCGAGCGGTGGGAATTGAATTGTTTTCTGCCTTTATATACCTAATTCTAGTGAGCCTTATCTTGATGCAGCAGCATTTAAGAATGAAAATAAATAACTTCCATAGCCATTGGCACCGGTGACAGAGTCAGTAGTGAAGATTTTGATCGGCCGGTCAGGACCGAGCGAGCGGTGGGAATTGAATTGTTTTCTGCCTCTATATACCTAATTCTAGTGAGCCTTATCTTGATGCAGCAGCATTTAAGAATGAAAATGAATAACTTCCATAGCCATTGACACCGGTGACAGAGTCAGTAGTGAAGATTTTGATCGGCCGGTCAGGACCGAGCGAGCGGTGGGAATTGAATTGTTTTCTGCCTCTATATACCTAATTCAGTGAGCCTTATCTTGATGCAGCAGCATTTAAGAATGAAAATAAATAACTTCCATAGCCATTGGCACCGGTGACAGAGTCAGTAGTGAAGATTTTGATCGGCCGGTCAGGACCGAGCGAGCGGTGGGAATTGAATTGTTTTCTGCCTCTATATACCTAATTCTAGTGAGCCTTATCTTGATGCAGCAGCATTTAAGAATGAAAATAAATAACTTCCATAGCCATTGGCACCGGTGACAGAGTCAGTAGTGAAGATTTTGATCGGCCGGTCATGACCGAGCGAGCGGTGGGAATTGAATTGTTTTCTGCCTCTATATACCTAATTCTAGTGAGCCTTATCTTGATGCAGCAGCATTTAAGAATGAAAATAAATAACTTCCATAGCCATTGGCACCGGTGACAGAGTCAGTAGTGAAGATTTTGATCGGCCGGTCAGGACCGAGCGAGCGGTGGGAATTGAATTGTTTTCTGCCTCTATATACCTAATTCTAGTGAGCCTTATCTTGATGCAGCAGCATTTAAGAATGAAAATAAATAACTTCCATAGCCATTGGCACCGGTGACAGAGTCAGTAGTGAAGATTTTGATCGGCCGGTCAGGACCGAGCGAGCGGTGGG
Source organism: Metacarcinus magister (assembly GCA_029783475.1). NCBI lineage: Eukaryota > Metazoa > Arthropoda > Malacostraca > Decapoda > Cancridae > Metacarcinus > Metacarcinus magister. Next base: position 5,243,435 of record JAPQNM010000009.1, on the reverse strand, counting down.
AATTGAATTGTTTTCTGCCTCTATATACCTAATTCTAGTGAGCCTTATCTTGATGCAGCAGCATTTAAGAATGAAAATAAATAACTTCCATAGCCATTGGCACCGGTGACAGAGTCAGTAGTGAAGATTTTGATCGGCCGGTCAGGACCGAGCGAGCGGTGGGAATTGAATTGTTTTCTGCCTCTATATACCTAATTCTAGTGAGCCTTATCTTGATGCAGCAGCATTTAAGAATGAAAATAAATAACTTCCTAGCCATTGGCACCGGTGACAGAGTCAGTAGTGAAGATTTTGATCGGCCGGTCAGGACCGAGCGAGCGGTGGGAATTGAATTGTTTTCTGCCTCTATATACCTAATTCTAGTGAGCCTTATCTTGATGCAGCAGCATTTAAGAATGAAAATAAATAACTTCCATAGCCATTGGCACCGGTGACAGAGTCAGTAGTGAAGATTTTGATCGGCCGGTCAGGACCGAGCGAGCGGTGGGAATTGAATTGTTTTCTGCCTCTATATACCTAATTCTAGTGAGCCTTATCTTGATGCAGCAGCATTTAAGAATGAAAATAAATAACTTCCATAGCCATTGGCACCGGTGACAGAGTCAGTAGTGAAGATTTTGATCGGCCGGTCAGGACCGAGCGAGCGGTGGGAATTGAATTGTTTTCTGCCTCTATATACCTAATTCTAGTGAGCCTTATCTTGATGCAGCAGCATTTAAGAATGAAAATAAATAACTTCCATAGCCATTGGCACCGGTGACAGAGTCAGTAGTGAAGATTTTGATCGGCCGGTCATGACCGAGCGAGCGGGTGGGAATTGAATTGTTTTCTGCCTCTATATACCTAATTCTAGTGAGCCTTATCTTGATGCAGCAGCATTTAAGATTGAAAATAAATAACTTCCATAGCCATTGGCACCGGTGACAGAGTCAGTAGTGAAGATTTTGATCGGCCGGTCATGACCAAGTGGGCGGTGGAAATTGAATTGTTTTCTGCCTCTATATACCTAATTCTAGTGAGCCTTATCTTGATGCAGCAGTATTTAAGAATGAAAATAAATAACTTCCATAGCCATTGGCACCGGTGACAGAGTCAGTAGTGAAGATTTTGATTGGCCGGTCATGACCGAGCGAGCGGTGGGAATTGAATTGTTTTCTGCCTCTATATACCTAATTCTAGTGAGCCTTATCTTGATGCAGCAGCATTTAAGAATGAAAATAAATAACTTCCATAGCCATTGGCACCGATGACAGAGTCAGTAGTGAAGATTTTGATCGGCCGGTCATGACCGAGTGAGCGGTGGAAATTGAATATTTTTCTGCCTCTATATACCTAATTCTAGTGAGCCTTATCTTGATGCAGCAGCATTTAAGAATGAAAATAAATAACTTCCATAGCCATTGGCACCGGTGACAGAGTCAGTAGTGAAGATTTTGATCGGCCGGTCATGACCGAGCGAGCGGGTGGGAATTGAATTGTTTTCTGCCTCTATATACCTAATTCTAGTGAGCCTTATCTTGATGCAGCAGCATTTAAGAATGAAAATAAATAACTTCCATAGCCATTGGCACCGGTGACAGAGTCAGTAGTGAAGATTTTGATCGGCCGGTCATGACCGAGTGAGCGGTGGAAATTGAATTGTTTTCTGTCTCTATATACCTAATTCTAGTGAGCCTTATCTTGATGCAGCAGCATTTAAGAATGAAAATAAATAACTTCCATAGCCATTGGCACCGGTGACAGAGTCAGTAGTGAAGATTTTGATCGGCCGGTCATGACCGACATTGACAAACTGGAAAGAGTCCAGCGAAGAATAACAAAAATGATTCCAAGGCTGAAAAATAAACCTTATGAAGAAAGACTTAAAGAACTATACTTATTCAGCCTAGAAAAACGAAGGATGCGAGGGGATTTAATTGAAATGTTCAAGATAATCAAAGGATTCGATAATATCAATACAGAAGATTACATTAGTTTTGATAGATCAAATATAATAAGACGACGACATTCTTTTAAGATTACTGGTAAAAGATTCACATCAAACGAAGCCAAGCACTTCTTTTTCAATCGGATCGTTAACGTTTGGAACTCCCTGCCCGCCAATGTCGTCGACAGTAAAACAATTACTACGTTCAAAAATAGACTTGACAAATACTTAGAAGCCAATCCACAATTAAAATACTATCCGTTAACGTAGCAAACTTTGAGTAAGTTCATCCTGATGTACCTAACTTACGAAATGTCGATTCAAAAGACGTCGCTAGTGGCCTGACATCGCTTGCCAGGAAGTAGTGGTAGCAGTAGTGGTAGTGACAGTAGTGACAGTATGGTCTTGGTTAGCCTTCCTTTCCCTGCCAGCCATGGGTGCGGAGAGAAGCCTTCACCCTTACTATCCTGTATCCTTCACTCTAGATTAGATAGTGTACTCACAAACCGCCTCGTAAGGGCCAGCAGGCCTGTTGCTGTTTGTTCTTCCTATGTGTTCCTATGTGTTCCTCCTCCTCCTCCTGCCCCCAAATCAGTCAGTCTCTTCCTCTTCCTCCTCTCGTAAGCTCCCCTTCCCTCCTCCTCCTCCTCCTTTCCTCTCTCTTAAGACTCGTTTTCACTCCACTAAGCCCCTCCTTCCACCCCTTCTAATGCTTTCATGTCCCCTTACCTCCCCTTACCTCCCCTTACCTCCCCTCACCTCTCCTCACCTCCCTTCACCTCCCTTCTCTTCCCCTCACCTTCCCTCGCCCCCCCTCGCCCCCCCTTGCCCCCCTCGCCCCCCCTTTAGATCAACTTTCAGAGGTCAGTGTTCTCATAAGGCGAACATGTTTAATGCGATTTATTTGTCTTGCAATTATATTTTTTCGTTTCATCTCGTTCATCGCTCTCTCTCTCTGTCTCTGTTTGTCTCTCTTTCTCTCTCTCTCTCTCTCTCTCTCTCTCTCTCTCTCTCTCTCTCTCTCTCTCTCTCTCTCTCTCTCTCTCTCTCTCTCTCTCTCTCTCTCTCTCTCTCGCATTTACCTAAGACTCGGAAGTAAATAAACAACTTTTTTTTTTTATTATTATTTACCTGAATTCTTTTATTACAGGTGACTTTTTATTGATGATGATGATGATAATAATAATAATAATAATAATAATAATAATAATAATAATAATAATAATAATAATAATAATAATAATAACAACAAAGGTGGGAAAGAATTTTTAACGTGTATAAAAAAAAAGGAATAATGAACAAAGAATGAATTTGCCTTTCTCCTTTTCCTCCTCTTCCTCCTCCTCCTCCTCCTCCTCCTCCTCCTCCTCCTCCTCCTCCTAAGGTACTACACATCGGAAGAAATAATGATCACGTTCAGTACTCAATGAATGGTAAATCACTTTCTACAGTAAATAAAGAAAAAGATCTGGGAATCACAATATCAAACGATTTAAAACCCAGTCAACATTGTTCAGAGGTAGTTAAAACTGCTAACAGATTGGTTGGCTTTATTGGGCGTACTTTCGAAAATAAATCAGAAAAAGTCATATTAAAACTGCATAATTCACTAGTACGACCCCATCTTGAGTATTGCGTACAGTTTTGGTCCCCATATTACAGAAAGGACATTGACAAACTGGAAAGAGTCCAGCGAAGAATAACAAAAATGATTCCAAGGCTGAAAAATAAACCTTATGAAGAAAGACTTAAAGAACTAAACTTATTCAGCCTAGAAAAACGAAGGATGCGAGGGGATTTAATTGAAATGTTCAAGATAATCAAAGGATTCGATAATATCAATGTAGAAGATTACATTACTTTTGATCGATCAAATATAACAAGACGACGTCATTCTTTTAAGATTACTGGTAAAAGATTCACATCAAACGAAGCCAAGCACTTCTTTTTCAATCGGATCGTTAACGTTTGGAACTCCCTGCCCGCCAATATCGTCGACAGTAAAACAATTACTACGTTCAAAAATAGACTTGACAAATATTTAGAAGCCAATCCACAACTAAAATACTATCCGTTAACGTAGCAAACTTTGAGTAAGTTCATCCTGATGTACCTAATTTACGAAATGTCGATTCAAAAGACGTCGCTAGTGGCCTGACATCGCTTGCCAGGAAGTAGTGGTAGCAGTAGTGGTAGTGACAGTATGGTCTTGGTTGGCCTTCCTTTCCCTGCCAGCCATGGCTGGGGAGAGAAGCCTTCACCCTTACTATCCTGTATCCTACACTCTAGAGTAGATAGTGTAGTCTCACAAACAGCCTCGTAAGGGCCAGCAGGCCTGTTGTTGTTTGTTCTTCCTATGTGTTCCTATGTGTTCCTCCTCCTCCTCCTGCCATTAATCTCCTCCTCTTAATCCCTGAAAAGAAACAAGAATACCTCTGGAAACATTACTTATTTTCCTTACTTTATTTCCACACTTTATTTCTCCTTCCCTTCACTCCTTCCTCCTTTGTTCCTCAAGCTCACTTATCTCCCTTATTCTCTCTCTCCCTTTGTCTCTCCCCTTGCCTTTTCTCCCCTCCCTTACTTCCCTCCCTTTCTTTCCTCCATTTCTCTCCTCTCTTTCTTTCCTCCATTTCTCCCCTCCTTTTCTTCCCTCCCTTTCTTTCCTCCATTTCTCTCCTACTTTTATTCCCTCATTTTCTTCCCTCCCTTTTCTTCCCTCCCTTTTTTTCTCTCCCTTTCTTTTCCCTCCCTTTTTTTCCCTCCCTTTCTTCTCTCCCTTTTTTTTTTCTCTCCCTTTCTTTACCCTTTTGACGTTTCCTTACAAAGTTTCCTAAGTTGTTGGGTCCTGAATTAAGTTTTTGCTTTTCTCCTATCAGCATATTTTCCTTCTCTCTCTCTCTCTCTCTCTCTCTCTCTCTCTCTCCTCTCTCTCTCTCTCTCTCTCTCTCTCTCTCTCTCTCTCTCTCTCTCTCTCTCTCTCTCTCTCTCTCTCTCTCTCTCTCTCTCTCTCTCTCTCTCTCTCTCTCTCTCTCTCTCTCTCTCTCTCTCGACGTGTTTGCGTTCTCATATTTCACTTTTTTTTTTGTTTTCTTGTCTTTCTTTCTTTTTCTTTCTCTTTTTTTTCTTCTCTTTCTTCTCTCTTCTTATGTATTTTATTCACTTTATCTCTAATTCCTTCTTTCCTTTCTTCGTCTATTCTTTTACTTTTCTTCCTCTTCCTCATCCCTTCCATTTTCCTTTGCCGCTCTTTACTCTTCTTCATCAGTTCCTTCCTTCCTTCCTTCCTTCCTTCCTTCCTTCCTTCCTTCCTTCCTTCCTTCCTTCCTTCCTTCCTTCCTTCCTTCCTTCCTTCCTACACCATATTGCTTTTCATATTTATTTTTCTTCCTTCACCTTCTCCATTTGCACCTCCTCTTCCTCCTCCTCCCTCCTCCTCCTCCTCCTCCTCCTCCTCCTCCTCCTCCTCCTCCTCCTCCCTCCTCCTCCTCGCTGTCGTGTTTGTCCTCCTTTACTTCTTCGCCTTCATTCTCCTCCTCCTCCTCTTCCTCTTCCTCCTTCTCCAGTTCTTTCTGATTTTTCCCTTATTCGTCCTTGCTCTCCTCCTCCTATTCTTCTTTTTCCTCCTTATTATATTTTATCCTATTCCTTCATACGTAGTTAACAAGCAGTAGTTAGTGGTTCAGTAGTTACTCTCGTTACAGAACAATTATTTACCTAGTTATTGTTCTTCCTTTAATAATCTGATGTAAAATAAACTTCATATTTGCATCAATCCTTTCTCTTATATATTGTTGTTTTTCATTTATTTTTTCCAGACCCTTTTCTCTAGTCTTCTTCCTCCTTATCTATTGCCTCCCTTTCCTCCTCCTCCTCCTCCTCCTCCTCCTCCTCGTCCTTCGTGTCAATCTCCCAAGCGTTGAGGAAAGTTATTTTGGTGCCTAGACTTAAAGTGTGTTAGGTATCTTTCTTTGTACATTTGGAAAACATCTAACAATTCACAGCCTTTCTTAGTTTTAGAGTGTGTGTGTGTGTGTGTGTGTGTGTGTGTGTGTGTGTGTGTGTGTGTGTGTGTGTGTGTGTGTGTGTGTGTGTGTGTGTGTGTGTGTGTGTGTGTGTGTGTGTGTGTGTGTGTGTGTGTGTGTGTGTGTGTGTGTGTGTGTGTGTGTGTGTTTCTCTCGCTCTCTCTCTCAAGCAAACAAAAATAGCCCTTTCATAAAAAAAAAAATAAAAACACACAAATAAAAACAAAATAACATCACCTTTAATTAACCTGTGGTGGGGGAGGGAGACAAAAAATAAATAAATAAATAAAATAAATAAATAAATAAATATAAATAAATAAATAAAAACCAAATAAGATACATAAGCAAACAAACAAGCAAGGATAGATAATAAAGATAGTGATAATGAAACATGAGACAAGAATGACGATAGGAAATAATTGCGTGATTGCATGGTGACTGCGCGTTCTTGCGATCCTAATGTGGGCCATCTGTAAATACGGGTTGAACTCCATCGCATGTAAACAGAAGGGACGGAAGGGGAGGAAGGGGAGGGAAGGGGAGGAAGGGGACGGAAAGGGAAGAAGGGGAGTAAAGAGATGGAAGGGGAGGAAATGGAGTAAAGAGATGGAAGGGAGGAAAGAGGAGGAAGGGTGGAAGGGAGCAAAGGGGAGAAAGGGAAGGAAGGGAGGAAAAGTAGTAGTAGTAGTAGTAGTAGTGATAATAATAATAATAATAATAATAATAATAACAACAGCAAACTTTCAACAAAAAACAAACAAACAGACAGTCATTAAAACAGGAAGTAGCATGATAAAATACAAAATCCATTCCACTATTCTCTCTCTCTCTCTCTCTCTCTCTCTCTCTCTCTCTCTCTCTCTCTCTCTCTCTCTCTCTCTCTCTCTCTCTCTCTCTCTCTCTCTCTCTCTCTCTCTCTCACACACACATATACGAGTTCTGTTAAGGTTTCCGAAGCTTCGTTCCTAGTCGAGTCGGGTTCGTTTCATTGATTCGAAAACTACTAAAAGTGTTAATTGAGGAAGTCCGTTAGAGAGAGAGAGAGAGAGAGAGAGAGAGAGAGAGAGAGAGAGATAGAGAGATAGAGAGATGGTGAGATGGTGAGATAGATAGAATGAGAAGGAAATCGACGAACAAACAGATGCACATTCTAAGGTAACCATGACAAACAGGCAAACACACACACACACACACACACACACACACACACACACACACACACACACACACACACACACACACACACACACACACACACACACACACACGCATGAAATCCCTCTGCTTGCTGACCACTAATTACAATCAGGTAGATAAATACAGGTAATAAACAGTATTTTGCTTGGTCAACACGAAGGGCTTAATGCACCTGAACTCTCACCTGTTGACACCTGACTAACCTTTACCTGTATGAGTGATGATTTGCTACCTTACCTGCTTTATTTATTTTTCTATTTTACTTTTTCCTAACTCTATTTGATTTTATTTTGTGTTTTATTTTTGACTTTGTTTTATTTTTTTTTATTATTATGTGTTGATGTATTTTTTTTTGGTTGGGTTGTATGAAAAATTGTTGTTTGTGTTGTGTTATATATTTTTTTTTATCTACTTATATATGATTTTTACTTTATAATATTGTTCTAACTCACTTTTTTTTTATCATTTTCCCTTTTTTTTTCCCTTTTACTAACAATTTCATCATATTCTCTGTTTATCTAATAACTTTTATATATCATTTTATCTCATATTTAACGAAACTATTTCATCATTTCCTCTTTGATTTTTTTTCCCTCTAAAACATCAACATTTACGTCACTTTCCACGATAAAACGTCAACATTTTCTACATTTCATCATTTCCTGCGTCACACCTTCATGTCAGTGCACCGTTACCTGTTTGCGTCACACTCTCTACCTTCTATATCACTGTTACGTCACTCCTCCTTCCATCATGTCAGAGGTCACAGAGGTCAAAGGTCAAGGATTTTTTCTCACTGCAACGTACGGTCACTAATTTATTCATATATGTGACATGTTTGCAATTTTTTTTTATCGCTTCTCTCTATTTCTTTCTCTTTCTATCTTTTTTTTTCTTCTCTTTTTCATTGCGTTATAGAGGAGAGAGAGAGAGAGAGAGAGAGAGAGAGAGAGAGAGAGAGAGAGAGAGAGAGAGAGAGAGAGAGAGAGAGAGAGAGAGAGAGAGAGAGAGAAAAGACAATTACGAACCCTATTTCTCTTTTTTCTATATCTTTATCTCTCTTTCTCTATTTTCTCTCATAGTTTTCCTAGAGGACAGAGAGAGAAAAAAACATTACGAACTCTCTCTTTCTATTTCTCTCTCTCTTTCTCTCTTTTTCATCTTACGTCGAGGAGATAGAGAAGACAAAAATAATACAAAATACAATAAAGGAAATAAATAAGGAAAAAAGAGCAACACAGATACGCTACAATTTTCCCATTTTCCTCATTTTTCGGTACAAATTTAATAGTTTTCTTGGTTGGCGAATTCTGAATATAAATTTTTTTTTCTAATAGGTTATGAAAATGTTGCATACAAAAAAAAGTAATGGACCAACCCGGTGTACCTTGTGGAGTGTAATTATTAGAGTGCAGTGAGAGAGAGAGAGAGAGAGAGAGAGAGAGAGAGAGAGAGAGAGAGAGAGAGAGAGAGAGAGAGAGAGCGAGAGAGAGAGAGAGAGAGAGAGATTTACGATGGGCCAAACCAAGAGGAGTAACATAGTATTAGTTATTATTTCTAGTCATCGCTGTCAACTCTGCCCTTCATTCTATTACTCAAAGGGAGAGAGAGAGAGAGAGAGAGAGAGAGAGAGAGAGAGAGAGAGAGAGAGAGAGAGAGAGAGAGAGAGAGAGAGACAGAGAGACAGAGAGAGAGAGAACTTCATGTGCTTTCCTGAGTTTAGGAAATACTACATTTTTATTTTATACCATTTTTTCTTTGTCTTAAGCCACCACCACCCACTCTCCTCCTCCTCTTCTTCTTCTTCCTCCTCCTCCTCCTCCTCCTCCTCTTCCTCTTCGTTTTCCTATGCCAATTAAGGGTCCATATAAACTTGCTGAGCACATGAAAAAAAAATTGAAAAAAAATCGAAGGGTGAAGATTGTGTGCAAGGAAGGAGATAAGGAAAAACTTAGCCATTAGAAGTGAACATCGTCGAGAGAGAGAGAGAGAGAGAGAGAGAGAGAGAGAGAGAGAGAGAGAGAGAGAGAGAGAGAGAGAGAGAGAGAGAGTGTGCTAGAGTTCACAAAATATTCCGCATTCATTTGTCAGGGTGGGCAAAAAAAGAGGAGAAAACATTACCCAACTTTTTACATTAGAGCAAAAGTAAATAAATAAATTTGAGTTGTCACCGAGGAAATTTTTCGGGCAAAGCCTCCATAAAAAAAAAAAAGTACATATTTATATCAAAAAATAATCAAATATAATCATACACGAAAAGGGGAAAATAGGAAAAAGAAATGTGAATGGATAAAGAAATGAAAGAAAAGAGAAAGATAAATTGAAAAATGAAAACTGATGGAAAAAAAAAATAATGAATATAAATGAGAATACGAATTTTTGATTAATGTGAGACTGTACTACGTGTCATTAGAGAGAGAGAGAGAGAGAGAGAGAGAGAGAGAGAGAGAGAGAGAGAGAGAGAGAGAGAGAGAGAGAGAGAGAGAGAGAGAAAGAGAGAGAGAAAGAGAGAAAAAGAGAGACACAGACACTAACTACTGACATTGTTTGGTTGACCTCTAATTACGTTTCTTAATTACCTGTTTAATCAGCAAATTTCTGAAACAATTACACGAATTTCCTCTCAATGACCTTCAATTTTCGGTTCACGTCTCGTTGTCCGCGTGAGGAATGAGGTCATTAATTATTAGCCTCATTTTTTTTTTGTTAATGAGGGAAGATGATCACTCATTACTGTTGTGTTAATTGTCAGTGGGTTTTGTGTGTGGTAACTATTTTTCCTTGATTTATATCGTGACGTGATTAGAGTACAAGGGAAGATTAATTAATTGACCTGGTGTGATTAAGGTTTGATTGGCAGGGATGTTGTGTTGTGTTGTGTTGTGTTGTGTGTTTCTCTCTCTCTCTCTCTCTCTCTCTCTCTCTCTCTCTCTCTCTCTCTCTCTCTCTCTCTCTCTCTCTCTCTCTCTCTCCTGTGACTGTGGAAATATAGATTGTTTTCCTAAATTAATGCACAAAATAGATAGATATATATAAAATCAATAGCGTCTAATATATATATATAAAAAAAAACCGGAAAAAAGAAAAGATGAAAACCGAAAGAAAGAAAGAAAAGAAAGAAAAGAAAAAAAAAACAGGAGGTGGTCTAGAGAAACAGAGTTGGCGTGTAGGAAGCTCTTGAGATGGTAATGCAGTGGGTAGGTGTGGGGATGGAGGAAGGGAGGGAGGAAAGGAGGGAGGGAAGGAGGGAGGGAAGGGTCTAATGGAGGGAGTGGCAAGGAGAGAGACAACGTAGGAGGGAAATGGGAGATAGGAATAAAGGGAAGGAAAGGGGACAAGGAAGGAGGGATAATGGGAAGGAAAGGTAAAGGGAGGAGAGAATGTGAGAGGAAAAGGCCAAGACATTGTACCTTTTTTTTTACTGTTCTAACCTTGCCAGTAAACCTTTGAAACCACTTTTGTCTCTTCACTAAGTTACCCCCCTACCCCCCCCCTCCCCCTTTTCCTCCTCCTCCTCCTCTTCCTCCTCTTCCTCTTCTTCTCATCTCCTCTCTTTCCTCTCATCTCGTCTCTCTTTTTTCCTTCCTTTTATGTTGTGTTCCTCCCGTTGACCTTTTTTTCGCCTTGTTTCTCTCTCCTCTTCTCTTCTTACTTTCTTTCTTTCCCCCTTTGTTGTGATCTTCTCTTCTCTCTCCTCTCTTCTCTTCCCTTCTTTTCGCTCTTTTTTTTCCTTCTCTTCTTCTCTTCTTCTCTTTTCTTATATGTTTTCCTCTCTTCTTACGTTATTCTCTCTCTCTCTTTCTTTCTTTATCTGTCTTTCCTCCAATCCTGTTTCCATTTTCAGTAATTTCTTTTTTCTCCTTTCCTTCCTTCCTTCCTTCCTTCCTTCCTTCCCTCCTTCCCTCCTCCCCCCCCCTTCCCTTCCCCTCAGAGGCACCACCTGGAAAATAGTGTTGATCCGGCCAAAGGCGTACACATGAAATGGAAAGTGAAACACACACACACACACACACACACACACACACACACACACACACACACACACACACACACACACACACACACACACACACACACACACACACACACGTAGACCAAAATAAAAGCGAACACGAGAGAGAAAGTGAGAAATAGAAAGAGAGAGAAAGGAAAATTAAAAATGATGGAACAAAAACAACAACAACAACAACAACAACAACAACAACAACAGTAACAATGGAAAAACAAAAAATAGCCACCCTAAAAAAAGTCAAATTAATTCCTTTTCAAGATAACATTCCCGGTCGATTTTCTCTCTTGCCTTTCCTTTTATTTTTTTCAATTCAGTTTTTTCTTTTTTTTTCGTTTTTTTTTTTTTTTTTCCAGACAGGCCGATGCTGGGCGTTTAAAACAGACTCGCTTTGTTTCTTTCTTTCTTCTTTTTTTTTTGGGGGGGTAAGGGGGAGGGGGGGGAGGGGGGGAGGGGGGTTAGCAAGGACAAGATAGGGAATGCGTGTTTCTTTTGTTTCAAGTAAATAATAAAAAAGAAACAAAAGAAAAGCAAAAGCAGAGAGCAAGGAGGTGAATAGACGATTTTTTTTATTATTATTATTATTATTTTTGTAATTCACTCAAAAAATATAAATAAAAATATAAATTCCTATGATACATTTATTTATTTTTTTTTATATGGTTGTATTTTTTTTTTGAGGTGTAATTCTTGTGTATCGTTAAGGCCTATTGTATCTTTTTTTTTGGTGCTATAGTATATATATATATTTTTGGTCAGTTCACCTTGATTGGCGCAGCGGGGCAGGTGGGTCTGTCTGTCTGTACTGTAACTATATATTTTTGTATATATATATTTTTTTTTTATTTTCACCAAACGTTATTACTTTTTGCAGACACAGAGGCAGAGAAGAGGGGGAAAAAATAGGGAAAACCCAAACGGACAGAGTGGCAGCTGGACAAACCACAAACAAACAAACAAACAAACAAACAAAAACAAAAAGGGAAAGAGAAAAGTAAGTTGTATTTCAAATTTTTGGGTTAGAAAGGAAGAGAGAGAGAGAGAGAGAGAGAGGGAGTGAGAAAAAAAAGAGTAAGAGAAAGAGAAAGTAGAGTTTATCCCAGGAGGTAATGAGTGGTGTTGTCTTATCAGCGATTATTGCACACACACACACACACACACACACACACACACACACACACACACACACACAC
>JAPQNM010000009.1:5213584-5226084 GCA_029783475.1 Metacarcinus magister | reverse complement strand
AAGAGCTGGGAACTATTAGTATTTTCAGTATGTATATATCTTATTTTTTATTTATTTTTTATTTAACTTAAGCTGATTAAAATATCACATCACTTAGTGCCAGACATATTAGTAACAATAATCATGATTTTATATGATACTCAAACAGTTAATGAAAAATGACAATATATATACATCTAGTTTACTCAATATAAAGAATAAAACAGAAAAAAAGAGGAACATATAAAAATGACTTGAATACATGGAAACTATCGAGTGTGTTCTAACATCCAAATATTTAATGTGAAGAGTAGCAATGAAATTTTTGTGATCCAATGAATTTATTAATATCGACCGTTTGTTTTGTGTGTAACTTTTGAAAGGAATCTGTTATATTGTACATTACTATAGTCATAAATTTAAATGAACGTGTGTGTGTGGTGGGGGGGGGATGGGGGGGGGAGGGAGGGGGAGATTTGGGTGTGTGTGAAAAAGAGATAAAGAGAGAGATACGAATACATACATACATACATACATACAAACCAACTAACAGACACAGGAAGACCAAACAGACATACAGACAAGAACAGAGACAAAAATATATATAAAAAAAAAACATACAGACCTTGACATAGGATCAAACACACAAAGGTACAGAAAGACAAAAAAAAGGAGACGAATATAATCTCTTTAGTAAACATTATAATGAAAAATAGACTTAGATACTATGCAGGCAGGAAATGTGTTGCATATTCATATAAAAAAAACCAGCTTCTGTCATATATCAGACTAAAAAAAAAGACCCACACCAAGGTTTTAGTGGGTATGTAACATGTGACAGTGATATTGTATTGATATAAATCATTTTCCTCCTTCGTGTAGCAAGAGAATGTGTCCTAATCCATATATAAAAAAGAGATCTAAAAATTGGGATCAACCTTTACATAAGTCTACCATTGAATTATTTTTTTTTGTGTGTGTGTGAGGTTATCCATATTAATCTCACAACAGAAAATGGAATGTACATGACTTTCTACGTATTTTCATTTTACACCAATATTTTTTTTATTTCTGAGATTAATTGCGAGAAAATTATATTGTTCCGAGCGAAAGAGTGAAGATAAAAGAAAAGACAAAGCAATTGAATGCTAAAGAAGAAGGACAAGGAATAAGAGAGAAGGAATGTGAGGGGAAGGAAGGATGTGGGGGAAGGAAGATGGAAGTGGAGAGAGAAGAATAAAGGATAATATATACAAGGATGAAACTTTGATGCTTGTGGTGGGGAGAGAGAGAGAGAGAGAGAGAGAGAGAGAGAGAGAGAGAGAGAGAGAGAGAGAGAGAGAGAGAGAGAGAGAGAGAGAGAGAGAGAGAGAGAGAGAGAGAGAGAGAGAGAGAGAGAGATGAAGGACAAAAGAAAGAAACGAGGACAGAGGGATGATGGAGAAGGAAAATTGGAAAGAGAAAAGAAGGGATAAAAGGAAAGAGGAAAAGAAGGAGAGAAGGAAGATACAAAATTAAAGAATATGAGAGTGAAAATAAAGTCTAAAATAAGAAATAAAAGTTGATGTTCACATATACAAAACTTTATTACATTCTAACAGGCCACAAAAGGTTTACAAATTAATATAAAACATTGTAAAATAAAATGAAAAACAGACAAGTGAAAAAAAATAATGATAGCACAAAAGATTCTGTAAAAAGTTTTAGGAGTAAGTGAGGAAGAGAATTTGTACAGCACCTCCTACCTTTGTATATAATGAGTTAAAATGGTGAGGCGGCGGCCGAGGCTGGAAACAGACTGCACCGCTGGAGTGAGTGAAAAAAAAAGAAAGAAAAGAGAAAGAGAAAAAACTTTTAAAAATGAGATAGTTTTATCAGCTGAAATATGAAGTGCAAGACCACGAGAGAGAGAGAGAGGGAAAAAAAACTTAAATATATAATAGAAATACGTGATAATGAAGAGAAAATGAAAAAAATAATAATAGTGAGTAGAAATAATGAAAAAATACAGAACTTGTGTGTAAATTTATCAAGCTATTATTATTATTATATATTTTTAAAACGTAACAAATATTTTTGATAATTTGGAATAGTGAACTTAAAAATTGTGAAACATGCTTAGTGGAAAACCTTGACGACGAGGAAATGTGAAAGAAACACGAAGTAAAAAGGAAAACCCAAGGAATTAATTATAAATATAAAAAAAACGAGAAAATATTAAACTGGCAAAACCAAGAGAATTATAGATATCAAAATTAAGAACAAAACTATTTAATATTTAACTGTAACTGAATATAAAATAGAATAATTCCGTACATATTCATTTATTTCCTCATAACCAAACCATTTATATATACCAAAAAAACAAACAAATGGTCATAAACTAAATTTGTGAGACCTAACCAGTGACCTTGAACACACACACAAAAAAGACACAAATAAGTTAAAACATACATAACATCCACTAACATTAACTCGTCACCAAATTCTCTGTAAAACGTTCAACAAATATTTACTTCTAACCGGGAAAAAAAAGGAGAAGCAAATAACCTGAAATAAAAAGCTAGTTAAGTCTGTCACGTTTTTCCCGTCCAGCAGATTGTTCCAGTGAAGTGGTGGGCGAATGTTTGCTTGGTTGGAGGTTGGGAAAGAGGTTAGTTGAGGTGCGCAAAAAGGCAGTTTAAACTTAGATGTGCTGTTTGTCGTGTGTTGTTGGCTGTCCCTTAGCGGCGAAGTGTCAACGGCGAGGAAGAAGTTTGGGGAGAAAAATATGGTGGTCTTGGTGTGAGTAGGCAGGAGCTAAAAGTGGTGTTTATTGTGTGTGTTTAGTGTGTGTCTGTCTGTGTGTGTGGGTGTGTGTGTGTGGTGTGGGTGTGGCTGTGGCTGTGTGTGGGAGTTGAGGGAGAGGAACAAATAAATAAAGATAGAAATAGATATAATAAAGCAAGAGACAGAGAAAGATATATAAGGATAGAGAGAGAAAGGAAAAAAAGGAGAAAAAGAAAGAGGGAGAAAAAATTGAGAAATAGTTAGCGAGAGAAAAAATAGAGAGAGTTAGAGAGAGAGAAAAAAAAATAATTCAGCATTAGGTGTGAGGAAGGTGGGTATAAATAGCCACTTAGATGTAGAAAGATGTTAAAAGAGAATCCTTACATATTTTACCTTACATAAGAGTACGTGTGTATGTTTGCAAGTCTCCTACCATGAATTATACAGTGTTGACGTGATGTGGCTTCTGTATTCTGTTTGTATTCTGTTTGTATGTCAAGCTTTACCTCTCTCCTCCCTCCACGAAGCCTCACTATGAATATCCAGGTTAATGAGATACGCGAGACAGGTGTGTTTATATTGATGAACGATGAAAAATGAATAAATAAATATAACCGGTTAGTGTGTGTGTGTCATATATTTCTTTTATATAGAAAATGATAACACTGCAGTAGTATTCATTTATTCAAAACGATAACTGAATATATTTTTTATGAAGCAGGAAAAGGTTAACTAGAAATATATATATAATAGTGATATTACTAGGTAAGATAATGTTCTTTTTATTACATTACTTTCTGCATGCCAATTAGAGGCCAGGTGTGTGGCTGTCCCCTTTAATGAGAGAGAGAGAGAGAGAGAGAGAGAGAGAGAGAGAGAGAGAGAGAGAGAGAGAGAGAGAGAGAGAGAGAGAGAGAGAGAGAGAGAGAGAGAGAGTCAGAGTCAAGGAGGATATACAAGGAAGATACTACATATTACAGGTGTTATGTGCGTAAGATACGATGTGTGCGTAAGGTGTGGTGTGTGCGTATGGTGGTGTGTGGTGTGAGGACACGTAAATTTTCCTTGTGCTCTTTGACAAATAAGGGAAACCACGAAATGATTTATGGGGTAAAGAAGAATATTCTCTCTCTCTCTCTCTCTCTCTCTCTCTCTCTCTCTCTCTCTCTCTCTCTCTCTCTCTCTCTCTCTCTCTCTCTCTCTCTCTCTCTCTCTCTCTCTCTCTCTCCCGTAATTTGATCTACATGTATTTTGGTCTTTTCATATATATATAATGTTTCCCCTATTTTCTCTCTTATCCTCTCTCTCTTCACATGTTCGTCTTCTCCCCTTCCTTCCTTCCTTCCTTCCTTCCTTCCTTCTCCTTTCTCTTTCTGCTCCGTCATCTTGTCCGTGTCATTATCTTCCTCTTCTTCACTCTTGCTTCTTCTCATTATTTGCAATTCTTCCTCAGCTTCATTAGAATCAGTGATTATTTTATGGTATTTGTTCTGTTGAATTATCCTTCCATCTGTCTGTCTGTGTGTCTGTGTGTCTGTGTTTATCTCTGTGTGTTTGTCTGTATGTATGTGTGTGTATGTATGTGTCTGTTTATTTAGTTGTTTATTCTCTCTCTCTCTCTCTCTCTCTCTCTCTCTCTCTCTCTCTCTCTCTCTCTCTCTCTCTCTCTCTCTCTCTCTCTCTCTCTCTCTCTCTCTCCCCCCCCCACAAAGACCGTTGCTTCCCTGAATTAATATTGAGGAACAAAGGCATACTATTTTTATTCCCTAGATGAGGCATGCCACACACAGGTGCAATTATACCCTTATTTCCCTCAACTGGTATGAATTCTGGGCCCATTTAGATCCCATATGCTCGATTTTACCCTCCCCCTTCCCCTGTGTGTGTGTGTGTGTGTGTGTGTGTGTGTGTGTGTGTGTGTGTGTGTGTTTGTGTGTGTGTGTGTTTTTAGAATAACGATTTTGTGTAGGGATTAAAATATATATATAAAAAAGAATTACAAAGGCTAGGAATGCAAGGGCGGCAGAGTGAAAATTATTATTGAAGTTAAAATCTCGCAGTGAAAAAGTTTTGAATGCTGTATTTTTGTCTTGCTTTTCCTCTCTCTCTCTCTCTCTCTCTCTCTCTCTCTCTCTCTTTCTCTCTCTCTCTCTCTCTCTCTCTTTCTCTCTTTTTCTCTCTCTCTTTCTCTCTTACTATAAGTGACGTAAATAATAGTAAGAAAAAGCATATTGTGAGGTTAGTCTAGTTATGCCTTTTTATTGACGTGCTAATTCCGTTTTCTTTAATATCTTAATTTTTTTTTATCGTTTTATTATATATATATTTTATTTTATGTTTTGTTGTTATTTTGGTTTCTTCTCTTTCTCTCTTTTTCTTTCTTCTCTCTCTCTCTCTCTCTATCTATCTTTTCTCTGATCACTTTCCTTTCCATTCCTTGTCCTCCGTTATTTGTTCTTCTTCCCCTTCTCATATTCTCTTTTATCACACTCTCTCCCTCTTCCTTGTATTCATTGATCACTTCTATAGCTTTCTTCGTTTATAGGAAACACGGAAACACGATTACAAACACACACACACACACACACACACACACACACACACACACACACACACACACACACACACACACACACACACACACACACACACACACACACACACACACACACACACACACACACACACACACACGCAAAGACAATAAAAATGACAATATTATCGATTAAAAGTTGCAAAAATAAGTAAGATTTAGATACAAAATAGTAATAAAACGTAACATGAATTTTTAGTGCAATTTCTTAATCACCTTTTGCATAATGAAAATGATGATAAATATTGCAAGAGAAAGATTACAAGAAAACCAATGTTATCATCATATTTTTTGGATCACTATGAATAATAAATACACAACATGAAGAAAAAAATAATGAGTGTATATTTTGTAGAATGAAGGAAAAGGAGGAGGAGCACGAAGAGGAGGAGGAGGAGGAGGAGCAACCCTAAATATACAGTGATGAATAAATGAATAAAAACTTACTCAATATATTCAAACTTTGCCAGCGTCGAAGTTAGTAAAGCCGTTTAATCAGCCAAACGCCTTGCACTGGAATTTGATCTTTATTCATGGGCTGCATATAGATGTGTTTAAGATCACAGGAGCCTCCACATTTACCCAAGGTTCCCCGCTTTAGCATGCAACCAACAACTCGTTTTCTCTCTCTCGTACATGCTAACGGGGAGAACGGGAAGAGGATTTGTGCGTTTTGAAATGTACATGAAAAGGAAACTTATCTAGAAAGGAAAGTTTGTGCTTCGTGTTGAGAGTGAAGTTGTGTGTGATTGCTGTGTGTGTGACTGAGGTTCGTGTTGTGTTTGTTGGTGTTTGGAATTGTTTAGCATCTAAGTATCAGGTAAAGTAAACATAAATTCCTTCACGCCTGCCTGCTCATACATACATACGTACACGTACACACACACACAAACTCATAAGCACTCGTACACAAACAGACTAACAAAATATGCATAATTAAAGTTCCGATAGCGTTGGCCAATCCCTAATTACACACACACACACACACACACACACACACACACACACACACACACACACACACACACACACACACACACACACACACACACACACACACACACACACACTGCATTATTAGGTCAAGTGTTACAAATCCCTTAATTACGTTTACACAATACAATATTCATGTAACTATCTGTGTGTGTATACTTATGTAAGCTAGTGTGTGGAAAAGTGAATAGATACAGGGATGGCGGAGTGAGTAGATAAAAGTATATATGTTATGGAATTATCTGTGCTCTTATTTAATCCTAGTTACTTAGATCTTAGGGAATATTCCATCACCTTTTTAATCTCCATCTCTCTTCCTTTTTTTATTACTTCCTTATAAAGATCATGTTACCTCTCTCCTTCCACTCAATGAAAGGATTATATTTTAGATTACAAAGCAAAGACGTAATGCAGGAGAGATTAAGGAAAAGGAGCGTGAAAAGAGGAAGTAAAGGCGAACGAAAGGGAAAATGTGCGAGGGAAAATATGTTATGGAGAGAGAGAGAGAGAGAGAGAGAGAGAGAGAGAGAGAGAGAGAGAGAGAGAGAGAGAGAGAGAGAGAGAGAGAGAGAGAGATCATGAAAATTAGTACAATGAGGTTTTCGGTCATGCTGAACACGATTCTGGCTTTATTTTTCTGATTACTATACTATCAAACCGTATTTCAGCCTTGCTTGCTTAATAACATTAATGAAATAACCATTATTTAACTTTACTGGCTGATGCTGGTCTAAAAGTCTAATGGGTGGGAAACGTTAGTTAGGTTATGTTAAGTTAGGTTAAGGTTTTGTTAATATTTCAACACAACTCATGAAAATTGTTACTAAGATGTTCTCGGTCATGCTGATCACGAATCTGGAATTAGTTTTGTCATTACTATAATATTTGGATTTTCCATTTTGTGGCCCGTAAATTCCAACAGAATTGAGGTCGAAAAAGTTTTTCCCATTTTACTTCGTAAATATTAGTTATACAGGAAAGTTGTATGGAAGTAAAGTTATGGAGTTTGATAATATATATCTTATGCTGTCATCGTCTTTTCAATAATTTTAATACTTGCGAAGAAAATTTAAATTATGTGAAAGAAATTAATTCATAATACTTTACACTCCTACATCTATATTTGAATTCAAATACCGTTTCACTATAGCTCAATAGAATAAGCGTCTTCTGTTCTTTCTTTTACATTATATACCTTTTTTACGTAAGCCCCATACATTTCGAGTTATTTTAAAATATGTGATTTATCTAAAAAATTCTAAGGGTGTACCCTACGAAATTTCATGAAAATTTTTCACACCTCCGAATCTCATGAAAATTGGAACAATGAGGTTTTCGGTCATGCTGAACACGAATCTGGAATTAGTTTTGTCATTACTATAATATTTGGATTTTCCATTTTGTGATCCGTAAATTCCACCAGAATTGAGGTCGAAAAAGGTTTTTCCATTTTACTACGTAAATATTAGTCCTACAGGAAAATTGTAGGGAAGTAAAGTTATGGAGTTTGATAATGTATATCTCATATAGTCATCATCTTTCCAATAACTCAAATACCTATGAAGAAAATTAAGATTTTGTGAAAGAAATGAATGCATAATACTTTACACTCGTACGTCTATAATTACATTCCAATTAAAGCTTACTATAGCTCAATAGAACGGGCGTCTCCTGCTCTTTCTTTTATAGTCTATACATTTTTTACGTAAGCCCCATACATTTCGAGTTATTTCAAAATATGTGATTTATCTAAAAAATTCTAAGGGTGTACCCTACGAAATTTCATGAAAATTTTTCACACCTCCGAATCTCATGAAAATTGGTACAATGAGGTTTTCGGTCATGCTGAACACGAATCTGGCCTTATTTTCCTGATTACTATAATATCAAACTGTATTTGTATGAAGCAGAGAAAAGTCAAGAAAGTGGAAAAAGGAACTGTGTCAAGAAAACAGTTAAACGAACAGAAGGAAATAAGAAAACAAATTGAAAATAATAATAATCTGGCGTAAGATATAAGACTCTTTTCGAAGAAATGGAAGGAATTAACTACAAGCGGAAAAGAATAAGAGTCAGAACATATAAAACCAGAAAAAAAGAGAGAAAGAGAGAGGTAGAAAGAGAGAGGTAGATAGATAGATAAATACATAAATGGATAAATAGAGAGGGAAAGAGAGAAAGATAGACAGAAAGAGCAAGAGATAAACATTAAATGAAACAGTCCTGCATAAAATATAACACTTAATCCCATGTTAAGTGTTGCCAGATAAATAGGAATTGCTTCTTAACATCTGCAAATAAAACTGTGAACTTATGGATAAACTTGGCAAGGCGCGAGTGGCCTAAGTTATGTAGCGATTCCACTGTAACTTTTAAGTCTTGAAAAATATTCGGAAGTGAAGGAGATTATAAATACCTTCCTTGTTTTACTGTATCAGGTACGTGCTCGCCTTACTATGAGAGAGAGAGAGAGAGAGAGAGAGAGAGAGAGAGAGAGAGAGAGAGAGAGAGAGAGAGAGAGAGAGAGAGAGAGAGAGAGAGAGAGAGAGAACAATATACAGACTAATGATCAAAAAATGGTTAAACATATAGATATATAAATAGACTTAGAGACTGAAAGATAAAAATAGATCATATGAGTGTGTGTGTGTGTGTGTGTGTGTGTGTGTGTGTGTGTGTGTGTGTGTGTGTGTGTGTGTGTGTGTGTGTGTGTGTGTGTGTGTGTTAAGTCTATAGGGATTACTGTTTTTTTTTGCTAGTATAAAGGTTGCCCTCACCTCCCTTGACCTTCCAACGCTGGGAAACACTCAACATATTAACAAAACGTATTAATATTCAAAATTCTAAAAGTTCCCCAAAAGATGTTAATGTAGATTCTTTTTTTCACAAGTTCGAAAAATAATAATAGTAAAATAGAAATTAAAAAATATAAATCATACGATATAATTAAGGTAAAACAAATATATAAGACACATTGTTATTAATGATATAAATTTTGAATGGAAGAAAAAAATATATACAATTGGGAATAAGAAAAAATCATACAACTATAATTATTTTTCACTTTCAGATCATCTTGTTAAAAAAAAATAAATAAATAATCAGATAATCACAAAACTATATATAAAAAAACTTGAATATTATGTAAATAAGTAAACAATCGATACATTAAGGTTTGTGAAGCTAATTTGTATTACTTCTATTACGAAAAAAAAATAGATAGCTCTTTATTATCATTATATATGTGAAATGCATATTAAAACCGGATGCTTGCAGTCTTCCCATAATTACTAAAGTGATTTATTTATTAAGGTGTATATTGGACAGGTAGTTTCAATTATTTCCCGGAAACAACAACATTTACCTGTCAGAAGCCTATTTGTGGAAGGATTATGTGTAATTAATGTGTCTATCAGGCTGGGACAGTACTAATGGCCCTTACCTTTGCTTGTCATTATCATCATTATCATCATCATCATTGCTAGTTAGTGTCACCATCATTGTTATTACCGTCATTGTGGATGTGTTTTATTCCGTCATTGTTGTGTTGGGATTAATAGGAGTCATGTTTACCTGTCATTATCATCAGTGTCATCATCCTTGCCATCGTCATTATCACCTGTCGTCATTGTCATCATCAGTGGTGTTATTTGGTGCTGTGTTGCCTCGTAAAAATGGTGACTTATTGCTGGCATTACATTATTTTTTCTGGTTATTTTTTTGTTTTTTTATTTGTCAGTGTTGTTTTAGCAGCTATAATTATTTTTTTTTATATGATGTGATGTGATTATTATTATTATTGTTGTTGTTGTTGTTAAGTTTTTTTTTTTTTTTCAACACTATAAATTAAGAAAAAAAAGACGAACTTATTTTTTGAATCAAAGTCTTGCCTTGTGACGCACTAATACCTGAAATGAGTTATAATCAACACTAACACATTTCCACCTTAACATAAACGCAAGGCAACACAACACAAGGCAACACAACACAACACAACACAACACAACACAACACAACACAACACAACACAACGCAATACTTCCTCACACAAAATCAAACACAATTCGATATTAGGCATTAAATAAATCTCTTTACGTGGCTGTTGTATTGCTTCTCTGTCAAGCTTAGCGAACCTCCTCTCGCCTAATAACTGCAGGAGGATCGATGAAAACTAATCATATACCTCAACTAAACATTCATCCAACACTTATATAGACTCAACACATATTTAAATCTAGTTCGATATCCTAAATTAATGTCTCGGTTGTGCTTTCCATATTTATTACTATACTGTCAGGTACATGAGATTTGTCCTAAACTAGATACCTGTCATATATTTTCAACTCATTTTTATTTTTACATCAACGTTTCCTGGGCCTTTATAACACCACAAATGACTAGTTTTCTTTTTTTTTAATTCCATTTTGGCTTTTATTACATCACTGTCTGGTAGAGTTGGCTTGTCCACCACTAATAATGACACAGCATAATAAAAAACACAATTTGCCAAACATTTCAACATCAACATTTCCTGACCTTCACAGCGCCACGAATATATATTGGAGTGTGAGTGAGTGTGTGTGTGTGTGTGTTTACATCACTCCGCTGTGGTGAATGTGGCAAGGCGTGTAGTGGAGGAATAATTAAATTTAAGCTTCATTACATTAAGGAAGGCGAACTAATACTAGCTCATGGGTATTGATGTTGCCTCCTTGATGTCAATAATCCGTTTGATAGGATCCCAAGACCCTTACCGTCACATCCACGTCACATCCGCCTTGCCATCCTTTCACCTACAAGTGGCTTGGAATCACCCACGTATTAGCCATTAGCACTGATTGCGTAGAACGTCTAGTCTAGTGGCGACCTCTTTACTCAAGGACACTCGTCAATAGTCGTACCCATTTCATACCTACTCAAAACGTCACATATCTCACAAAAAATAATAATCCAAGTACTGTACTAATTACGTTTTATGTATACCTTCTAACAAGATAACATGTATATATAAAAAACAACAACACATGTTACACTTGCATAGAACCAGATGTATACTTGTAATGTATCACTAAACCCACTAAGTTGAGATATACTGCCAGCAAGACCAGTTACACTACAACATTATAATTGTACTTAACTCCTAATTAGCAGGGTAGGAAACGCCTCGCGCTCTCGCTCTCTCTTTGACAGGAGACCCTCTATACACAAGCTGTCGAGTGGGTGTTGCAGCCTCTATCACTTTCACGTCCTAAATGTATGTAGGAACTCAAATCCACGACCCATATTCAAAGGGTCTTTTGTGGTGAGGGGAGCCAACTGGGGGATTAAATAGGGGATAGGGGTGAAGGAGGGGAAGGGAGGGGAGACTAGGCAGTGGTTGTGGGAGAGAGAGGTATGAGAGGGTGAGGGTAGGCAGTGTGAGGGGAAAGGGAAAGTATGGAGCAAGGTTGTGGTAGGTAGTGGAGGGAAGGAGAGAGAATGAGGGTTGTTTACAGAGTGGAGGGGAAAGGATAATGGATGTGCAGATGAGGGGGAGGTATGGAGAGGGGAAAAGAGGTAAGGTAAAGGCAAGGGAGTTTAGCGAAGAATGGAAGGGTAAAGGAGAGGGGGATAAAGGGAGAGAGAGATAGAGAGAGTGTGTGTGTGTAGGTGTTTATATATAATACGAGTGAAGGCATTTTCCCCTCTTCCCTCCCTCCCTCTACCTACCTACCCCTCCCTCCTTACCCCTCCCTCCTTACCTCGTTCCCTCCTCCCTTTATGTCCTCGGTTCTAATTAGCTGCAGTCTCACTATGTATATTAATTAGCAGAGTGTCTCAAGTCCCATCATTAGCGAGACGAGGTTATCAGAGCCACTCATTATTGGCTACACGTCAAACTCGAGCTCCTGATTGGCTGTTGGAGACCACGAGAAGTGCTTGTGGATTGGCTTGTTTACCTGGTTTCTTTAAGTCCACCATTGGTTGACCTCTCGTATCTATCTCCTGATTGGTGGTTGAGGCTGCTGATCTTTCTCATAAGTGGTTGTACTAGAAATCCCAGGAAGCTGATTGGCTAAGGGTCGTGTTGGGTTATAGTTAATTAGTTCTCGTTTCACCTGTGTGTGTGTGTGTGTGTGTGTGTGTGTGTGTGTGTGTGTGTGTGTGTGTGTGTGTGTGTGTGTGT
>JAPQNM010000009.1:5198584-5208584 GCA_029783475.1 Metacarcinus magister | reverse complement strand
TCTTCCCTTTTCATCGTTTTGTCTAGTTTCATTTCCTTCTTACACTTTCTTTCCTCCTCATGAGAGAGAAAAACACAATCTGTCCTTGAAAGCTACTTAAAGAAATCCTGTTTGGAGCTCTTCACTCACCTTCCTTCCTTCCTTCCTTCCTTCCTTCTCACTCACTTACTTTCTCTATCTCATGTCCACTCCTCGGTACAAACTTCGCTCTATCTTTCTTTCTCTACGATCTGTCTTCCATCATTTCTTCTGTTTTTATTTATCTTTTAGTTTCCTTTCTCCCTTTTATCTCCCTTGCTATGTGTCCATCTAATTTGTTCTATAATCTAGTCTTTCACCTTTCCCTTCCTTTATCCGAATGTCCATCTTTCTCTCTCTCTCTCTCTCTCTCTCTCTCTCTCTCTCTCTCTCTCTCTCTCTCTCTCTCTCTCTCTCTCTCTCTCTCTCTCTCTCTCTCTATTATATTCATTCTTTACTCCACATTTTTTGTACATTTTTTTCTCGTCAACCAAACCATCAAAAAAAAAAATCAGCAGAAAGGATGAAAAAAAATGGTCCAATTTTTTTGTTGACACGACAAAAAGAAAACGAAGTAAATTTTTTTCTTCAAATAACTCTCTTTTTTTCTTTTACGCAGAGAGAGAGAGAGAGAGAGAGAGAGAGAGAGAGAGAGAGAGAGAGAGAGAGAGAGAGAGAGAGAGAGAGAGAGAGAGAGAGAGAGAGAGAGAGAGAGAGAGAGAGAGCGAGCAAGCCTTACACCTTCGGGGAAAGTTATATTATCTAGCAGACTACATAACCTGGAGATAACTAAGTCATGTGTGTGCAAGATTTCCTCTCTCTCTCTCTCTCTCTCTCTCTCTCTCTCTCTCTCTCTCTCTCTCTCTCTCTCTCTCTCTCTCTCTCTCTCTCTCTCTCTCTCTCTCTCTCTCTCTCTCTCTCGTTACATATATCTTTTTCTTCTCTAATCTTTTACACATTTCTATACACATTCATTTTTATAACTATTTCATTTAGTTTTTCTCTCTCATGACTATCTTTCCTTTCCATTCAGACATAAACTTTGTGTATTCTTTCCTTCTTCCTACCCGTTATCTCTCCTTGCTTTTTTCTTCCTTTCCTCCTCCTCCTCCTCTTCTTCCTCCTCCTTCTCTCCACCTCCTCCACTTGCTCCACTTGGCTATGATGCTTCCTCCACGTTTTCCTCTCCGTAATATCCGGCTTGTCAGTCTTGATTATACCGGCTTACCTCTCTCTCTCTCTCTCTCTCTCTCTCTCTCTCTCTCTCTCTCTCTCTCTCTCTCTCTCTCTCTCTCCTCTCTCTCTCTCTCTCCTCTCTCTCTCTCTCTCTCTCTCTCTCTCTCTCTCTCTCTCTCTCTCTCTCTCTCTCTCTCTCTCTCTCTCTCTCTCTCTCTCTCTCCTCTCTCTCTCTCTCTCTCTCTCTCTCTCTCTCTCTCTCTCTCTCTCTCTCTCTCTCTCTCTCTCTCTCTCTCTCCTCTCTCTCTCTCTCTCTCTCTCTCTCTCTCTCTCTCTCTCTCTCTCTCTCTCTCTCTCTCCTCTCTCTCTCTCTCTCTCTCTCTCTCTCTCTCTCTCTCTCTCTCTCTCTCTCTCTCTCTCTCTCTCTCGAGGCAGGGTTATACAGAACGTCAGCTTCTCTCTGTTGCATCCTCACCTCATATGTTGTGTTGTATCTTCTCTCTCTGTGTATGTGTGTGTGTGTGTGTGTGTGTGTGTGATGTGGTGTGTGTGTGTGTGTGTGTGATTTATATACAGTTGGTTTTTTGGTGTGTGTAAAACTGCTTTAAATTACATAAGAAAAAGAAAAAATATGAAGGCTACAAGAGGCCAGTTGATGTACATGAGGCAGGTCGTGTATATTTGTGGATTTTTGAATGTTTTTTTTTTGGTATTTGTTGCTCAATGTTTTTATTTTTTTATTTTCTACGATTCTTCTGTGTCTAGTTTTTGGTTAGTATTTACCTCGACATCTTTCGTCTTTTTGTTCTCCTTTTCCTGTTTTTTGTTCATGGTTTTGTTCTTCCTTTATCGTTTTTCATCCTAATTATCACCATTTTCCTCATCATCATCATAATCGTCGTCATTATCATCATCATCATTATTATTATCATCATCAAAATTTTCTTCAACCTTTCATAACTTTTTTTTCCATTGTTTTATGACTTTTGTTCTATTGTTTATCTTCATTCTCTTAATTTTTTTTTTCATAACTTCTTAATGTTCTTTGTTCAGTACTTTTAATCATCTCTATCATCGCTGTGACTTTCTTTATCTATCGGTAAACTTTATCGTCTGTGTGTCAGTCGTTGTATGCGCTTCTACATGTTCCTCTGTTCTCACTTTGAACCCTTTATCTCATTAAATTTAATAGCACATACGTTTTATCTCTCCTCTTATTCCTCCTCTTCTTTCTCCTCTTACTCCTCCTCTTCGTTCTCTCTTTATTTAACTTTATCTACATCTTCTAAGCTTTACATCGTTCGCCATCCTCAACCTCTCTCTCTATCTCTCATTCTCTCTTTCTTTTTCTTTTTCTCCATCTATCTAACTATCTCTATTAATTTATCTAGTATTTAGTTCCCTGATTTTTTTTTCTTTTCTTTATTTCCAATTACTGATTATTTTTTACGAGTCAGGAAACACTTTTCTTAACCTATTATTTCCTTCCTCTTACACACACACACACACACTCTCTCTTTCTCTCTCTCTCTCTCTCTCTCTCTCTCTCTCTCTCTCTCTCTCTCTCTCTCTCTCTCTCTCTCTCTCTCTCTCTCTCTCTCTCTCTCTCTCTCTCTCTCTCTCTCTTTCTCCTCTCCTTGTTTTCTTTTCCCTCTTAACATTTCTCTCCTCGTTTCCGTCTCGTGTGAAAATTGATGCTTCTCATATTTCTGTCTTTCTCTCTCGGACATTTTCTATTTTCAAGCTCGGTGATGGTAACTTTCTTTTCGGCTTGGTTCTCTCTATTTTCTTTTTCCAACCTTCCTTTTGGAGAATTTTGTAGCCTAGCAAAAATTTTAAAACCTTGAATATTTAGCTTTGCATTGAGAAGAGTGAGGGAGGGAGAGGGAGAGAGATAGAGAGAGAAAGACAGTGAGAAAAGAAAAATAGAATTAACCACAAAATAGTCTTAGTAACTAGAATATTCGTGTCGCACATTTGATGAAACCTATAATTTTACACCTTATATAACAACCTTTACCTTAACCTTGACCTTATAGAGCCAGTGGACTCGAAAACTTTTTATCAGGGTTAGAAAATGTACAAATTATAACCCTGTCATTATTTGGGAGGAAAAAGGAAGTCAAAAAAAATATCTGTAGAAATGAAAATACTGAAATTAAAGATTGATTTTCTAGTGAATCTGGATGACTGTAGAACAAATTTTCCTTTTATACATAGCAATACTTTTAACTGCTCATACCAAAAAATAAATAAATAAATAAATAAATAAAATATAAATCGCATACCATCTGAATACATCACATTAGGAAATTAAACAAGTTGAAAGATACATAAATACGAAACAAAAGCTCAATACAATAACTCCAATCAAGTGAAGTGTATTGGAGTTACTGGTGCAAAGGTATTATCCATCGTATTTAGAAGCAACACTTAAATGGAAAGGGAACATGAAGTAATGAAATGTTCGCTTCAAATACCGTAGACTTTCACGTCAGAATTCTGCTGCATCGGTTAAGCTGATATTAACGCGTTTCTCTAATTACTGAGGAGAGTAGATGAGGAACGGATGCAAGGAAGTGAATGAATAGGTTACAAAAATCATGTAGAAGTAGATATATTAGTGTTGTTATTTGTAGTAGTGGCGGTAGTAGTAGTAGTAGTATATATAGTAGTAGTTATTTTTAGTTTGTTTTATCCATATTCTCTTCGTTTATATTATTATTATTATCTCTTATTTACTTGTCCCTCATCTGTTTCCTTTTCTTTCGTAATCGTTCCATTTTTTTTTCTCGTTCACTTTAATATTGTTTACTCTACTCTTTGTTCGTGAAATCAAACTGGAAATATCAAACATAAAGCTCTCTTTGCAGCGAGTTTGCCACACATATAAAGGCAAGACGAGACAAAATAGAGAGAGAAAAAAATGATAGTGGGAGAGAAAGAGAGAGAGAGAGAAAGAGAGATAGAGGAAGAGAGAGAGAGATAAAGAAAAAAACAGCAAGAAAGAAAGATATGGGATTGGTTTAGTGAAATAGGCAAACACACACACACACACACACACACACACACACACACACACACACACACACACACACACACACACACACAGACAGACAGACGTACCCTGACTTGAAATACGATCTCACGACGTAGTATATTCCATCACCTTTCCCTCCTTCTCATTGATTTACGATGGCGAAGATTGAGAAAGACCTTTTTTATTACATAGTGACCAAAACATAAGGAAAATAGTGATTGGTGTTAAATTAATGGTCTTTTCTTATGTTTTCCTACGCAGGGAGTGACGAAGTAATGTGTTCTGTTGCAATTATTTTGTGAGATTTATTACCTTTTTTCAGAGGGGGAGTGTATTGACATTATTATTGTATTAGGAATTCTTTGTTTTATTTTGTTTTGTTGTCATTCTCATACTACTCTACATTATTTTGTTGTTTCTATTGTTACTACTACTACTACTACTACTACTACCATACCACTACAAGGGGTATGCTAGAAGTATACGTATGTGAACCGTAGGTGTAAACGAGGAAGAAAATGTATGGGTAGCGTCACAATTTTTTTTTCAAGCCTCGTAAAAGATAAATGAGCAGCTTCCTCTGTAGTGAATTAGTTCCCTTCTCATTTTTGAAACTCTACTGTTAACCTTTCCTCGCCTCATTTTCTCAGAGGATAAGACATGTGTTTATTTTCATGTTTTTTATACTCTGAGAACCTTTATGTTATGTTAGTCTTACGTTTTATAGTGGAAAAAGTAGAGGGTTAAATCCTTTTTTTCATTTGCTTAGTCAGGTTTAATTATAAGAGAGAGAGGATTACTGTAAGTGCTTGAATATTATGTGGGATTATTTTCTGCCGTGCCTGGAGTAAAGTCAGTCTTATGAAGCTACTCTTTAAGGAATGGTAAGGAAGAAACACCTTGACTACTACTATAAAGGAATGTTAATGTGATGGGGATTTTGTCTTCAGCCAATCATGTCCGACCTTGCTAATGACGTCACGGGGGGGAGACTATAGGACGGTTTGTCTTCATTACATCTATAACTTTTAAAGAGAGAGAGAGAGAGAGAGAGAGAGAGAGAGAGAGAGAGAGAGAGAGAGAGAGAGAGAGAGAGAGAGAGAGAGAGAGAGAGAGAGAGAGAGAGAGAGAGGAAAAAGATTAAATAGTGATGTATATTGTTTTAAAATTCATGTTATGTTTTCTCCCTTCGGCTTCGTGTAAATATTATGCGCTTCTGCAATATTTTATTCTCCTTTATCTCTGACCTTCAAATGTTTGCTTTTTCTTATGCATACATATACTTTTTCTAGCGTGCAGATTGCGAAACCTTTCATTTTTCATCATTATTTTTCATATATCATTCTTGGTTCACAATATTCACTGAACACACACACACACACTCGCTCGCTCTCTCTATAATACAACGCTACATTGTATCTCATTTACTCGCTTCTCTCTAACTCTTTTTTTCCTGGTAGTGACAATTAACTTTCCCTCATTGTACGGTGGGATTAACATACTTGTCATTTTTGTCCTACGTAGCTCGGGAGTGTTGCAGGATATATCTTTCTTTTTTGGGGGATGCTGGGACAAATTGCAGCAGTTGTCGTTCTCCTAAGCGTCTGTCATCCCGCCCCCCCAGTTCCCAGTATCTTTTGGTTGTGTTCTTTGTCGTGTTTGTCCTTGTTTTTATCCTTGGGTTACATTTTTTGGGTCTGTTGGTGTGGTTTTTTGTCTGTCTTTCTTTCTCTCGTTTGTATCAGATTGTTTTTTTCTGGGGTTCAATATTTTTTATCTCAAGTTGGATAGTGTGTGTTTCTGTGTGTGTGTGTGTGTGTGTGTGTGTGTGTGTGTGTGTGTGTGTGTTTTAGCCATATACTTTATTTACATATTTCTCTGACAAGCTGTGTATTATTTTTCTCATTCTCACTTCTTTCTTTTTACTCTTGCCTTCTAAATCTTCCCTTTAAATGTCAAGTGATTCCCTTATTAATGAATTTCTTCCTCCTTGTAACAGAAGCTTATATATATCACGCGTATTATTCACCTTCTTCCATGTATAGATTATTCTCTCTATGATATTCTCTTCTCTTCTGTTTCTGAGGACTTTTTGTATTATTTATTTATTATTATTATACTTTTCCATTCCATCCTACGTCATATGTGTTTTTTTTTCTTTCTATCATCTGCTAAGTCCATTTTTGTTTTATTTGATTCTAGATTATATGATTTTTTTCTAACTTTTGAAAATGTTTCCTCTCTTTCTCTCTCTCTATATATATACAGAATTACATATTATATTTATTTAACCATATTTTTCATTCCAATTTTATTTTTTTTAGGTATGTGTAATCTTTTTCTTCTACATACATTTTTAATATTCAATACATGATTTATTGGTAAATTTTGCATATTCTAAAATGTTTCCCTCGCGCTGTGTACAATATTTATCTTCCTTGTATTCATATATTTTCGTTCCCTTCCGTTTACTCATCGTCTCGGTTCCACGCGGTTATCCTGCTGTCTATCTAGCTGCTGTTATGGGAAAGAATCGTTGTTGTTTCTCCTTCAGTCACTCTCCTGGTTTAAGTGGCTTCCTGTCGGCTGTCTTTGGAGGCTGGTGATGAAAAAGGTTCTGTCATTAAATTCCCGGTTTCCCCCGCCCGGGCCAACTTCAAAAACGAGCATTAATCTTTGACTTTCCACTCCTCCATAAATCACACTCAAGCCTTGGGTGAGAGATGGATGAAAAACAAGGCGTTGGCATGTGTGGGCGGAAACTGTACGTACGAATATAGCACGTGTGTGTGTGTGTGTGTGTGTGTGTGTGTGTGTGTGTGTGTGTGTGTGTGTGTGTGTGTGTGTGTGTGTGTGTGTGAGATGAAAAATGTTAACATGCACGTCGATAACTATTTTCAAATCAACAATGGAAAGCATCTAAGAATAAACATGAGTGTATATTTACTTACAATTGTGGCCTTTTAAAATAGATTCAGTTAAACATTATTGCTCAAAAAGAATGCTTATAAAAAGATACATATTCTCTTCCCCAACTTGAAAAACCAAATGAGAGAAAAGTTACAGCAGCTTGAGTGTTTTGATTCGTCACTCAAACAGGTAATATCATTAAGGCAAGAATGACAATGGAGAAACGAACGCAAATATTGAGTAATCTTAGTAATGAAATTGGAAACCAGAAAACTGACACGAAACATTTTTTTTTTCTTCTTTTTCAACCTGACATGATTTGCCTCCAGCGGGTATTTCACGTTATCTAAACAAACTTCATGACGACAGACTTATGTATTCTAACAAATGTATTCGACTTGCGGGGAATAAAACATACACACACACACACACACACACACACACACATATACACACACACACACACACACACTTTTCTATTCTCCACTGTGCTTAATTTCCGTTCGTCTAATGTCTTTATCTCTGTCTATTTCTCGGCGCACACATAAGAGAGAGAGAGAGAGAGAGAGAGAGAGAGAGAGAGAGAGAGAGAGAGAGAGAGAGAGAGAGAGAGAGAGAGAGAGAGAGAGAGAGAGAGAGAGAGAGAGAGGTGAGTGAGTAAGCCAATTTTATCTGCAGAGAGACACAGATGCACTCACCAACACATCATTACAATACAAGCAACACTGCCCCCACACACAACCATGAAGACGAGGTTAAATTCAACAAAACTACATCTCTTTTCATTTATGTATACAATTCCCTTCTCCTCCTCCTCCTCCTCCTCCTCCTCCTCTCCTCCTCCTCCTCCTCCTCTCCTCCTCCTCTTCCCTCCTCCTCTTTCTCCTCCTACATTCCTTTTATAATATCTTCCACCTTGCTTTTATTCTTTCCTTCCATGTTGTTATATATATTCTTTTTGTTTATTCAGTCGTGAATATAATTTCTCTTACTTCTGTTCCTTTTCGCAATTTGAACCACCTCTCCTCCTCCTCCTCCTCCTCCTCCTCCTCCTCATCCTCTCCTCCTCCTCTCTCCTCCTCCTTCCTCCTCCTCCTCCTCCTCCTCCTCCTCCTCCTCCTCCTCCTCTCCTCGTCCTCTGTAACTTCTCCACATTAGCGGTACATTTCTCCTTCCTGCCGTATCCACTTTATTTTTTCTTTCCCCTGCGATGAAAATTTCCATATATGTATTCAAATTTCATCTTACCTCTACGTAGTGTTTCTGAGGAATGTTTTGATGGAAGGGAATCATCTCTCTTCTCTCTCTCTCTCTCTCTTCTCTCTCTCTCTCTCTCTCTCTCTCTCTCTCTCTCTCTCTCTCTCTCTCTCTCTCTCTCTCTCTCTCTCTCTCTCTCTCTCTCTCTCGAATATATTAGTGAACTGAATTACGTAACTTCAATAAAGGCATTCTGTTACCTGCTATTATTATTTTTTTTTAAGGTTCATTCTCCTTCATCTCTACCTTTTTATTCTTCCACACTATACGTCTTCATCTACATCTTCTTTTCTCTCCTCCTCCTCCTCCTCCTCATCGCCTTTTCCTCCTCCTCCTTCTCATGTTACACCTCATTTCAACTCCAAAGAGCAAGTGGAGAGGAGACAACACTACGTGAAAACATGATACTTGTCTTGAAAATGTATAACAACTTTGCCAACTTCGATCACTCTGAGTTTCTTGACCTCGGACCCAAAAAAATTCTGCGAAGACAAACAAAGGCTTGACTTGTACCTGACTGAACCCACAACATTGCAACGTGGGGACTAGATAGGTACACGTTTATTCTTTTGTTTTCTGTTCTATTCCATTAAGTCTTGTTGTCATAGTGTAGCAAGTCATTATATAATTGCTTGCTTGCTTGAGTGTCTTGCAACGATGTGTGTGTGTGTGTGTGTGTGTGTGTGTGGTGTATTATCTTTCGTTTAAATGTGTTCATGACGTAAGTGCAAGTGTATATGTGTATGTATTCCACTTTGCCCAATGGAGACTAATTATTTTCACGATTACTATAATTTTTTCATTTATTTTTTTATACTTCCATTTCTCATTGTTTATTAATCTATTTATTCACACATTTAGTATTGCATTTATTCATTCACCAATTTCTAGCAGGTTAACTCTCTCTCATCTTTAAACGTCTAGTCTTCTACTCTCTTCTATACTGCCCTCCCTCCAGTGTGCCGGGGGGGTGGGGGGTGGGGAGGAGCCTTCTCGCTTTCATATTCAATCATCAAGTTATATAAAGCCTCATCCAGAAAACTCGTTATAAGCCAATAATTATTCTATTACCTGTTACGCATTTTCTTCCTACTCACCTTTTCCTCGTCCTCCTCTTTTTTCTTTCTCTTACTCCTCCTCTTTATCCTTCTCATCGTCTTCCTTCTTCCTGCTTCCTATTTTCTCTCCTTCCCTTCTTCTCTCTTCACTCTCCTTATCGCTTCCTACCATCTACCTCCTCCTCCTCCTCCTCCTCCTCCTCCTCCTCCTCCTCCTCCTCCTCCTCCTCCTCGTCCTCGTCCTCGTCCTCCTCCTCCTCCTCCTCCTCCTCGTCGCAGATATACGCAATACGCTGAAGAATAGGATAGAAGTATGATAGGAGTTTGGGACGAGATCTTGGCTGTCCTACATGTATGCAGCAAGCAGATCACGGGCGGGCGATAACGCTGGGTACATTTGCTAGAGTTTCCCCTCAAAATGGTAATCGAGTCGGCAGGTAAAGAAAAGAAGAGAAAGGAAGGGGGAAAAAAAAAAATTGGCACTGTTTCCCATAAGTCTTCTTTTCATTCTTTTTTTTTTGTCTACACTTGAACGCTTTTA
>JAPQNM010000009.1:5186084-5193584 GCA_029783475.1 Metacarcinus magister | reverse complement strand
GGTTTCGTTGAGGTTTATTCATTTTTTTTTTTTCAATTATCTATTTTATTTATTTTATTTTATTTTTTTTTGGGTGCTATTAGAGATAATGGAAATATCATTGCAGCATCTCATACACCTAAATAAACTGTACAACTCTCATATTTCCAATAT
Source organism: Metacarcinus magister (assembly GCA_029783475.1). Lineage (NCBI taxonomy): Eukaryota > Metazoa > Arthropoda > Malacostraca > Decapoda > Cancridae > Metacarcinus > Metacarcinus magister. The sequence goes on along the minus strand of JAPQNM010000009.1, from coordinate 5,193,431 downwards.
CTCTAATAGCTTTCGAGAAAATGAGGAGGAAATTCATGTTTTTATATAAATATTAAGTTTCATTTTACTGCGTAATTATTAGTCATAGAACAAATATTAATAATGACAGTTGTAAAGTTTAATTAGGTCTATCAGATGCTGCAATGATATTTCCATATCTGTAATAGCTTTCTAGGAAATGAGGAGAAAAGTTATGTTTATATAAAAATATTAAGTTTCATTTTACTGAGTAATTATTAGTCATAGAACAAATATTCATAATGAGCGTTGTACAGTTTAATTAGGTGTATCAGATGCTGTAATGATATTTCCAATATCTCTAATAGCTTTCGGGAAAATGAGGAGGAAAGTCATGTTTTTAAATAAATATTAAGTTTAATTTTACTGCGTAATTGTTAGTCATAGAACAAATATTCATAATGACAGTTGTACAGCTTAATTAGGTGTATCAGACGCTGCAATGATATTTCCAATATCTCTAATAGCTTTCGGGAAAATGAGGAGGAAATTCATGTTTTTAAATATATATTAAGTTTCATTTTACTGCGTAATTATTAGTCACAGAAAAAGTATTCATAATATCAGTTGTACAGTTTAATTAGGGCTATCAGATGCTGCAATTATATTTCCAATATCTCTAATAGTTTTCAAGAAAATGACGAGGAAAGTCATGTTTTTATATAAAAATACGGTTTTATTTTACTGCGTAATTATTAGTCATAGAACAAATATTCATAATATCAGTTGTACAGTTGAATTAGGTGTATCAGATGATGCAATGATATTTCAAATATCTCTAATAGCTTTCGTGAAAACGAGGAAGAAGTAATTTAAAAAAAAGTAAAATTCAGTATTTATTAGTACTAGTGAAAATATTCATAATGACAGTAGTAGATTTTAATTAGGTCTATCAGATGCTGCAATAATATTTCCAATATCTCTAATAGCTTTCGAGAAAATGAGGAGGAAAATCATGTTTTTATATAAATATTAAGTTTCATTTTACTGCGTAATTATTAGTCATAGAACAAATATTCATAATGAGAGTTGTACAGTTTAATTAGGTGTATCAGATGCTGCAATGATATTTCCAATATCTCTAATAGCTTTCGAGAAAATGAGGAGGAAAGTCATGTTTTTATATATATATTAAGTTTCATTTTACTGCGTAATTATTAGTCATAAAACAAATATTCATAATGACAGTTGTACAGTTTACTTAGGTGTATCAGATGCCTCAATGATATTTCCAATATCTCTAATAGCTTTCGGGAAAATGAGAAGGAAAGTCATGTTTTTATATAAATATTAAGTTTCATTTTACTGCGTAATTATTAGTCATAGAACAAATATTCATAATGACAGTTGTACTGTTTAATTAGGTGTATCAGACGCTGCAATTATATTTCCAATATCTCTAATAGCTTTCGGGAAAATGAGGAGGAAATTCATGTTTTTAAATATATATTAAGATTCATTTTACTGCGTAATTATTAGTCACAGAAAAAGTATTCATAATATCAGTTGTACAATTTAATTAGGTGTATCAGATGCTGCAATGATATTTCCAATATCTCTAATAGCTTTCAGGAAAATGAGAAGGAAAGTCATGTTTATATATAAATATTAAGTTTCATTTTACTGCGTAATTATTAGTCATAGAACAAATATTCATAATGAGCGTTGTACAGTTTAATTAGGTGTATCAGATGCTGTAATGATATTTCCAATATCTCTAATAGCTTTCGGGAAAATGAGGAGGAAAGTCATGTTTTTAAATAAATATTAAGTTTCATTTTACTGCGTAATTGTTAGTCATAGAACAAATATTCATAATGACAGTTGTACAGTTTAATTAGGTGTATCAGACGCTGCAATGATATTTCCAATATCTCTAATAGCTTTCGGGAAAATGAGGAGGAAATTCACGTTTTTAAATATATATTAAGTTTCATTTTACTGCGTAATTATTAGTCATAGAAAAAGTATTCATAATATCAGTTGTACAGTTTAATTAGGGCTATCAGATGCTGCAATTATATTTCCAATATCTCTAATAGTTTTCAAGAAAATGACGAGGAAAGTCATGTTTTTATATAAAAATACGGTTTTATTTTACTGCGTAATTATTAGTCATAGAACAAATATTCATAATATCAGTTGTACAGTTGAATTAGTTGTATCAGATGATGCAATGATATTTCCAATATCTCTAATAGCTTTTGAGAAAACGAGGAAAAAAGTAATTTTAAAAAAAGTAAAATTCAGTATTTATTAGTACTAGTGAAAATATTCATAATGACAGTAGTAGATTTTAATTAGGTCTATCAGATGCTGCAATAATATTTCAAATATCTCTAATAGCTTTCGAGAAAATGAGGAGGAAAGTCATGTTTTTATATAAAAATTAAGTTTCATTTTACTGCGTAATTATTAGTCATAGAACAAATATTCATAATGAGGGTTGTACAGTTTAATTAGGTGTATCAGATGCTGCAATGATATTTCCAATATCTCTAATAGCTTTCGAGAAAATGAGGAGGAAAGTCATGTTTTTATATAAAAATTAAGTTTCATTTTACTGCATAATTATTAGTCATAGAAAAAGTATTCATAATATCAGTTGTACAGTTTAATTAGGTGTATCAGATGCTGCAATGATATTTCCAATATCTCTAATAGCTTTCAGGAAAATGAGAAGGAAAGTCATGTTTATATATAAATATTAAGTTTCATTTTCCTGAGTAATTATTAGTCATAGAACAAATATTCATAATGAGAGTTGTAGAGTTTAATTAGGTGTATCAGATGCTGCAATGATATTTCCAATATCTCTAATAGCTTTCGAGAAAATGAGGAGGAAATTCATGTTTTTAAATAAATATTAAGTTTAATTTTACTGCGTAATTATTAGTCATAGAACAAATATTCATAATATCAGTTTTACAGTTTCATTAGGTCTATCAGATACTGCAATGATATTTCCAATATCTCTAATAGCTTTCGAGAAAATGAGGAGGAAAATCATGTTTTTATATAAATATTAAGTTTCATTTTACTGCGTAATTATTAGTCATAGAACAAATATTAATAATTACAGTTGTAGAGTTTAATTAGGTCTATCAGATACTGCAATGATATTTCCAATATCTCTAATAGCTTTCGAGGAAATGAGGAGAAAAGTTATGTTTATATAGAAATATTAAGTTTCATTTTACTGAGTAATTATTAGTCATAGAACAAATATTCATAATGACAGTTGTACAGTTTAATTAGGTGTATCCGATGCTGTAATGATATTTCCAATATCTCTAATAGCTTTCGAGAAAATTAGGAGCAAATTCATGTTGTTATATAATTATAAAGTTTAATTTTACTGCGTAATTATTAGTCATAGAACAAATATTCATAATTTCAGTTTTACAGTTTAATTAGGTCTATCAGATGCTGCAGTGATATTTCCAATATCTTTAATAGCTTTCGAGAAAATGAGGAGGAAATTCATGTTTTTATATAAATATTAAGTTTCATTTTACTGCGTAATTATTAGTCATAGAACAAATATTCATAATGACAGTTGTACAGTTTAATTAGGTGTATCAGATGCTCCAATGATATTTCCAATATCTCTAATAGCTTTCGGGAAAATGAGTAGGAAAGTCGTTTTTATATAAATATTAAGTTTCATTTTACTGCGTAGTTATTATTTATAGAACAAATATTCATAATCACAGTTGTACAGTTTAATTAGGTGTATCAGATGCTGCAATGATACTTCCAATATCTCTAATAGCTTTCGAGAAAATGAGGAGGAAATTCATGTTTTTAAATAAATATTAAGTTTCATTTTACTGCGTAATTATTAGTCATAGAAAAAATATTCATAATATTAGTTGTACAGTTTAATTAGGTGTATCAGCTGTTGCAATGATATTTCCAATATCTCTAATAGCTTTCGAGAAAATGAGGAGGAAAGTCATGTTTTTAAATAAATATTAAGTTTCATTTTACTGCGTAATTATTAGTCATAGAACAAATATTCATAATATCAGTTGTACAATTTAATTAGGTCTATCAGATGCTGCAATTATATTTCCAATATCTCTAATAGCTTTCGAGAAAATGACGAGGAAAATCATGTTTTTATATAAAAATACGGTTTTTTTTTACTGCGTAATTATTAGTCATAGAACAAATATTCATAATATCAGTTGTACAGTTGAATTAGGGTTATCAGATGATGCAATGATATTTCCAATATCTCTAATAGCTTTCGAGAAAACGAGGAAGAAAGTAATTTAAAAAAAAGTAAAATTCAGTATTTATTAGTACTAGTGAAAATATTCATAATGACAGTAGTAGATTTTAATCAGGTCTATCAGATGCTGCAATGATATTTCCAATATCTCTAATAGCTTTCGAGAAAATGAGGAGGAATGTCATGTTTTTATATAAATATATAGTTTCATTTTACTGCGTAATTATTAGTCATAGAACAAATATTCATATTATCAGTTTTACAGTTTAATTAGGTCTATCAGATGTTGCAGTGATATTTCCAATATCTCTAATAGCTTTCAAGAAAATGAGGAGGAAAATCATGTTTTTATAAAAATATTAAGTTTCATTTTACTGCGTAATTATTAGTCATAGAACAAATATTCATAATGAGAGTTGTTCAGTTTAATTAAGTGTATCAGATGCTGCAAAGATATTTCCAATATCTCTAATAGCTTTCGAGAAAATGAGGAGGAAAGTCATGTTTTTATATAAATATTAAGTTTCATTTTACTGCGTAATTATTAGTCATAAAACAAATATTCATAATGACAGTTGTACAGTTTAATTAGGTGTATCAGATGCCTCAATGATATTTCCAATATCTCTAATAGCTTTCGGGAAAATGAGGAGGAAAGTCATGTTTTTATATAAATATTAAGTTTCATTTTACTGTGTAATTATTAGTCATAGAAAAAGTATTAATAATATCAGTTGTACAGTTTAATTAGGGCTATCAGATGCTGCAATTATATTTCCAATATCTCTAATAGTTTTCAAGAAAATGACGAGGAAAGTCATGTTTTTATATAAAAATACGGTTTTATTTTACTGCGTAATTATTAGTCATAGAACAAATATTCATAATATCAGTTGTACAGTTGAATTAGTTGTATCAGATGATGCAATGATATTTCCAATATCTCTAATAACTTTTGAGAAAACGAGGAAGAAAGTAATTTAAAAAAAAGTAAAATTCAGTATTTATTAGTACTAGTGAAAATATTCATAATGACAGTAGTAGATTTTAATTAGGTCTATCAGATGCTGCAATAATATTTCAAATATCTCTAATAGCTTTCGAGAAAATGAGGAGGAAAGTCATGTTTTTATATAAAAATTAAGTTTCATTTTACTGCGTAATTATTAGTCATAGAACAAATATTCATTATGAGAGTTGTACAGTTTAATTAGGTGTATCAGATGCTGCAATGATATTTCCAATATCTCTAATAGCTTTCGAGAAAATGAGGAGGAAAGTCATGTTTTTATATAAAAATTAAGTTTCATTTTACTGCCTAATTATTAGTCATAGAAAAAGTATTCATAATATCAGTTGTACAGTTTAATTAGGTGTATCAGATGCTGCAATGATATTTCCAATATCTCTAATAGCTTTCAGGAAAATGAGAAGGAAAGTCATGTTTATATATAAATATTAAGTTTCATTTTACTGAGTAATTATTAGTCATAGAACAAATATTCATAATGAGAGTTGTAGAGTTTAATTAGGTGTATCAGATGCTGCAATGATATTTCCAATATCTCTAATAGCTTTCGAGAAAATGAGGAGGAAATTCATGTTTTTAAATAAATATTAAGTTTAATTTTACTGCGTAATTATTAGTCATAGAACAAATATTCATAATATCAGTTTTACAGTTTCATTAGGTCTATCAGATACTGCAATGATATTTCCAATATCTCTAATAGCTTTCGAGAAAATGAGGAGGAAATTCATGTTTTTATATAAATATTAAGTTTCATTTTACTGCGTAATTATTAGTCATAGAACAAATATTAATAATTACAGTTGTACAGTTTAATTAGTTGTATCAGATGCTGCAATCATATTTCCAATATCTCTAATAGCTTTCGAGGAAATGAGGAGAAAAGTTATGTTTATATAGAAATATTAAGTTTCATTTTATTGCGTTATTATTAGTCATAGAACAAATATCCATAATATCAGTTGTACAGTTTAATTAGGTGTATCAGATGGTGCAATGATATTTCCAATATCTTTAATAGCTTTCGAGAAAATGAGAAGGAAATTCATGTTTTTAAATAAATATTAAGTTTCATTTTACTTCGTAATTATTAGTCATAGAACAAATATTCATAATGACAGTTTTACAGTTTAATTAGGTGTATCAAAATCTGCAATGATATTTCCAATATCTCTAATAGCTTTCGGGAAAAAGAGGAGGAAAGTCATGTTTTTATATAAATATTAAGTTTCATTTTACTGCGTAATTATTAGACATAGAACAAATATTCATAATGACAGTTGTACAGTTTAATTAGTTGTATCAGATGCTGCATTGATATTTCCAATATCTCTAATAGCTTTCGAGAAAATGAGGAGGAAATCATGTTTTTATATAAATATTAAGTTTAATTTTACTGCGTAATTATTAGTCATAGAACAAATATTCATAATATCAGTTTTACAGTTTCATTAGGTCTATCAGATACTGCAATGATATTTCCAATATCTCTAATAGCTTTCGAGAAAATGAGGAGGAAATTCATGTTTTTATATAAATATTAAGTTTCATTTTACTGCGTAATTATTAGTCATAGAACAAATATTAATAATTACAGTTGTACAGTTTAATTAGGTGTATCAGATTCTGCAATCATATTTCCAATATCTCTAATAGCTTTCGAGGAAATGAGGAGAAAAGTTATGTTTATATAGAAATATTAAGTTTCATTTTACTGAGTAATTATAAGTCATAGAACAAATATTCATAATGACAGCTGTACAGTTTAATTAGGTGTATCCGATGCTGTAATGATATTTCCAATATCTCTAATAGCTTTCGAGAAAATTAGGAGGAAAGTCATGTTGTTATATAAATATAAAGTTTAATTTTACTGCGTAATTATTAGTCACAGAACAAATATTCATAATTTCAGTTTTACAGTTTAATTAGATTTATCAGATGCTGCAGTGATATTTCCAATATCTCTAATAGCTTTCAAGAAAATGAGGAGGAAAATCATGTTTTTATAAAAATATTAAGTTTCATTTTACTGCGTAATTATTAGTCATAGAACAAA
>JAPQNM010000009.1:5148584-5168584 GCA_029783475.1 Metacarcinus magister | reverse complement strand
GTTTTTGTTGTTTTTTTTTTTGGTTGTGTGTGTTTTTTGTTTGTTTTGTTGTTTGTGGTTTGTTTTTGTGTTTGTTTGTTTGTTTGTTTTGTTGTTTTTTTGTTGTTTTGGTTTTTTTTTTTTGTTTGTGGTTTTTGTTTTGTTGTGTTTTTGTGTTTTGGTTTTTTTGTTTTTTGTGTTGTGTTTTTTTTGTTTTTTTTTGTTTTTTTGGTTTTGTTTTGTGTTTTTGTTTTTTTTTTTTGTGTGTTTTGTTTTTTGTTTTTTGTTGTTTGTGTTTTGGTTTGTGTGTTTTTGTTGTTTTTGTTGGTGTTTTTTGTTTGTGTTTTTTTGTTTTGTTTTTTTTTTGTTTTGGTTGTTGTTTTTGTTTTTGTTTTTTTTTTTTGTTGTTGTTTGTTTTTGTTGTTTGTTTTTTTGTTTTGTTGTGTTTGTTTTTTTGTTTTTTTTTGTGTTTTGTTGTGTTTTGTTGTTGTGTTTTGTTTGTTGGTTTGTTTGTTTTTTTTTGTGTTTGTTGTTTTGTTTGTTTGTGTTTTTGTTTTTTTGTTGTTTTGGTTTGTTTTGTTTTTGTTGTTTTTGTTGTTTTGTTTTTTTTGTTGTTTTTGTTGTTTTGTTTTTTGTGTTTGTTTTTTTTGTTTTGTGTTTTTTGTTTTTGTTGTTTTTTGTTTGTGTTTGTTTTTGTTGTTTTTTGTTTTTTGTGGTTTTTTTTTTTTTGTTGTTTGTGTGGTTTTTTTTGGTTGTTTTTTTGTTTGTTTTTTTGGTTTTTTTGTTTTTTTTTGTGTTTTGTTGTTTTTTGTTTTGTTTGTTGTTTTGGTGTTTTGTTTTGTTTGTGTTTTTTTTGTTGTGTTTTTGTTTTTTGTTGTTTGTGTTTTTGTTTTTGTGTGTTTGTTTTTTTTTTTTTTGTTTGTGTTTTGTTTTTGTGGTTTTTTTGTTTTTTTTTTGTTTTTTTGTGTTTGTTTGTGTTGTTTGTGTTGTTTTTGTTTTGTTTTGTTTTGTGGTTGTGTTGTTTTTTGTTTTTGTTTTTTTGTTTTTTGTTGTTTGTGTTTTGTTTGGTTTTTTTTTTTGTTTGTTGTTGTTGTTTTTTTTGTTTTGTTTGTTTGTTGTTTTTTTTGGTTGTTTGTTTGTTTTTTTGGTTTTTTTGTTGGTTTGTTGTTGTTTTTGGTTTGTTGTTTGGTTTTTTTTTTTTTTGTGTTGTTTTTGTGTTTGTTTGTTTTTGTTTTTTTTGTTTGTTTTTGTTTTGTTTTTTTTTGTTGTTTGTTTGTGTGTTTGTTTTTTTTTTGTTTGTTGTTTGTGTTTTGTTTTGTTTGTTTGTTGTTTTTTGTTGTGTTTGTTTGTTTGTGTTTGTTTGTTTTTTTGTTTTTTTTTTTGTTGTTGGTTTGTTTTTTTTTGTTTGTTTGTATGTTTGTTGTTTTGTTGTGTTGTTTTGGTTTTGTGTAATGTTTTTGTTGTTGTAATTGGTGTAATTTGTATTTTTGGTTTTTTGTAATTGTTGGTTGTTGGTTTGTTTCGGGTGTTTGTGTTGATTGGTTTGTGTGTTTTTTGTTGTTTTCGGTTTCTGTGTGTGTGTACTGTTTTTTGTTTTATGTGTTTTGGTTTTGTGTTTTTTCGTGTTTTCGTGTTGTTGTGGTTGGTTGTGTGGTATGTGGGTCTGTTGTTTTTTGGCATTGGTTTGTTTTGTGTTCGGGTGGTTTGTATTTTGTTTGTTTTGATTTTTGTTTTTGTGTTGGGTGTTTTTTGTAAATATTTGGGTGTTTTTTTTGTTCTTTTTGTTGTCTTATGTTTTTTGTCTTGTGTTGTGTTGTGTCTGTTGTGTTGTAAATTTGTTTGTTTGTTGTAATTGTGTCGTTTTCGTTTGTGTTTTGTGTTTCTGTTTTTGTGTTGTGTCGTGTTGTGTTGTTTGTTCTGTTTTGTTTTTCTTGTTTTCGGGGTGTAATCTTTGTATGTTTTTGTTGTTTGTTTTTTTGTTTTTGTTGTTTTGTTGTTGTGTTGTTTGTTGTTTTTTATGTTTTGTGGGCGTTTGTTGTGGTTTTTTGTTTGTAATGTTGTGTTGTTGTGGTTTGTTGTAATCGTAAGGTTTTTTTTGTTGCGTTGTTTCTGTTGTTCTTGTCTTGTTTTGTTGTAATGTTTGTTCTTGTGTGTTTTTTTGTTTGTTTTGTTGTGTTTGTTTGTAATTGTGTAGTTTGTTTGGGTTTCGTTTTTTTTGTATTTGTAATTTGTTGTTTTGTTTGTTTTGTATTTTTTGGTTTGTAATTTTCTGTTTGTTTGTGTGTTGTTTTGTATGTTTTTAGTGTTTTGTGTTTTTGTTTGGAGTTTCTTTTTTTGTGTGTTCTTTGCGTTGTGTTTTGGTGTGTTTGTGTGTTGTATTTTGTTGTTGTGTTCTGTGAGTTTTTTCTGGTTTGTGGTTTGTTGTTTGTCTTGTTGTGTCGGGTGTTGTTGTGGTGGGTCTATGCTTGGTTGGTGTGTTTGTGTTGATATTGTTTGTAATATTTTAGTTTTTTTTGTTTTTGTTGTTTGTTGTTGCTTTATTTTTTGATTGTTGTTTTATTGTTGTGTTATTGTGTGTCGTTTGTAATTTTGTGGTATTTCTGTTTGTTTTGTTTTTCTGTAGTTTTGTTTTGCTTGTGTTGTTGTAATTTTTCTTTCTTGTGTTTTGTGTTTTTGTCGTTTGTGTGTTTTTCTTTTTTTGTAACTTGTGTTTGTGGTATTATTGTTGTAATTGTTTTGTTGGTTTTTTGATATTTGTTGTTTTTGTTGTTTGTTTTGTTTGTTGTCTTGATTTGTCTTTTTGTATTGATTGTTTTTTGTTTGTGTTATTTATTCGTTGTGTTGCTCTTTGTTTTTTGTGTTATTTGTGTGTTGTTGTTGTTGTAATTTGTTTGTTTTTTTGTTTTTGGTTTGTGTTGTGTCGTTTTGTTTTGTTTTTGTTTTTTGGTTTTTGTTTGTGGGGTTTGTGGTTTTGTGTTTGTTTTGTTGGTTTTGTTGTCTGCTTGTGTGTTGTTGTTGTATTTGTGTTTTGTTTGTTTCTGTGTTGTTGTGTTGTTGGTTTGTAAGTTTGTTGTTTGTGTTTTGTAAATCATGTTGTGTGGTTTTGGTTGTTGTTTTTGTTGTTGTGGGTTTGTAATTTGTTTTTTTTGTTTTTGTAGTGTTGTTGTTTGTTTTCTTTGTGTTGTTTTGTATGTAGTTGTATTTGTTGTGTTGTCTTTGCATTGTTGCGGTTTGGTTTTTGATTTTTTGTTATTTTTGTTCTGTGTTGTTTTTGTTTTGTTGTTTTCTTTGTAATTGTTTTAGTTGATTGTTTGTTTTCTTGTGTGTTTTTTTGTAATCGTTTTTGTTTGTGTTGTAAGTTTTGTTACATTTTATGTATTCGTGTTGGTATTTTGTATGGTGTGTTTGTTTGTTGTTGTTTGGTTTGTGTTTTGTTTGTGTGTTTGTTTTTTTTGTATGTTGTAATTGTTTCGTTTGTGTTTGTATTGTTTTGTTTTTGGTATGTTTTGTTTTTTTTGTATTGCTTGTAATTTGTTTGTTCTGGTGTTTTTTTTGTTTTGTTTGTTTGTAATGTTTTTTGTTTGTTGTGTTTTGGTTATTGTTTTGTTTTGTTGTTTTGCTTTTTTTTTTTGTGTTTTGTTTTTTGTTTGTTTTTTTTGTTTTTTGGTTTTTTTTTTTTGTTTGTTTTGTTTTTGTTTGTTTTTTTTGTTTGTTTTTGTTTTTTTGTTTGTTGTGTTGTTTTTTGTTTTTTGTTTTTTGTTTTTTTTTGTTGTTTTTTTTTTGTGTTTTTTGTGTTTTTTGGTTTTGTTTTTGTTTTGTTTGTTTGTTTGTTTTGTTTTTTGTTTTGTTTTTTGTTTGTTGTTTTGTTTGTGTTTTTTTTTTTTTTGTTGTTGTTGTTTGTTTTTTTTGTTTTGTTTTTGTGTTTGTTTTTGTTGTTTGTTGTTTGTTTTTTGTTTTTTTGTTTTTTTGGTGTTTGTTTTGTTTGTTGTTGTTTTGTTTTTTTGTGTTTTTTTTTTGTTGTGTTTGTTTGTTTTTTTTTGTTTTTTTGTGTTGTGTTTGTTTTGTTTTTTGGTTTTGTTTTTTGTGTTTGTTTTGTTGTTGTTTTTTTGTTGTGTTTTTTTGTTGTTGTTTGTTTGTTTTTTTTTTGTTTTTTTGTTTTTTTGTTTTTTTTTTGTTTGTTGTGGTTGTTGTTTGTTTTTGTTTTGTTGGTTTTTGTTTTTTGTTTGTTGTTTTGTTTTGTTTTTTTTGTTGGTTTTTTGTTTGTTTTGTTGTTTTTTGTTGTTTTTTGTTTTTTTTTTGTTTTTTTTTTTTTTTTTTTGTTTTTGTTTGTTGTTTTGTTTTTTTTTTTTTTGTTTGGTTTGTTTTGTTTTGTTGTTTTGTTTTTTTGTTTTGTGTTTTGTGTGTGTTTTTTTTTTTTTTGTTTTGTTTTTGTTGTTTTGTGTGTTTTTGTTTTTTGTTGTTTTTGGTTTTTTGTGTGTTTGTTGTTTTTTGTGTTTTTGTGTTTTTTTTTTTTTTTGTTGTTTTTTTTTTTGTTTTTGTGTGGTGTTTTTTTTTTTTTTGTTGTTTGTTTTTGTGTTTGTTTTTTTTTTTGTTTTGTGTTTTTTTTTTTGTTTTTTGGTTGTTGTTTTTTGTTTTGTTTTTGTTTTTTGTGTTTTTTTTTTTTGTTGTTTTTTTTTTTTGGTTTTGTTTTTTTTTGTGTTTTTGTTTGGTTGTTTTTTTGTTTTTTTTTTGTTTGTTTTGTTTTTTGTTGTTTTTGTTGTTTTTGTTTTTTTTGTTTTTTTTTGTTGTTGTTTTTTTTTGTTTATTGTTGTTTTTTTTTTTTTTTTTTTTGTTGGTTTGTTTTTGTTTTGTTTGGTTTTGTTTTTTTTTGTTGTTTTTTTTGTTTGTGTTTTTTGTTGTTTGTGTTTTTTGGTGTTTTTTTTTGTTTTTTGGTTTGTTTTTTTTTTGTTTTTTTGTTGTTTGTGTTTGTTTGTTTTTTGTGTTTTTTTTTTTTTTTTGTTTTTTTGTTTTTGTTGTTTTTTTTGTTTTTGTTTTTTTTTGTTTTTTTTTTTGTTTTTGTTTTTTGTTTTGTTTTTTGTTTGTTTTTTTGTTTGTTGTTGTTTGTTGTTGTTTTTTTTTTTTTGTTGTTTGTTTTTTTTTTTGTTTGTTTGGTTTTTTTGTTGTGTTTTTTGTTTTGTTGTTTGTTGTTTGTTGTTTTGTTTGTTTTTTGGTTGTTTTTGTTTTTGTTTTTTTTGTTTTTTTGTTGTTTTTTGTTTTTTGTTTTTTTTTGTTTTGTTTTTTGTTTTTGTTTTTTGTTTTTTTGTTGTGTTTTTTGTTTGTTTTGTTTTTTGGTTTTTTTTGTTTTGTTTGTTGTTTTTTTTTTGTTTGTTTGTTTTTTTTTTGTTTTGTTTGTTTTTTTGTTTGTTTTGTTTTTTTTTTTTTTGTTGTTTTGGTTTTTTTTTTGTTTTTTTGTTTTTTTGTTTTTTTTGTTTGGTTTTGTTTGTTTTTGTTGTTTTTTGTTGTTTTTTTTTTTGTTTTTTTTTTTTTTTGTTTTGTTTTTTTTTTGTTTTTTTGTTTGTATGTTTTTTGTGGTTTGTTTTTGTGTTTTTTTTTTTTTTTGTTTTTTTGGTTTTTTTTTTTTTTTTTTTGTTTTTTTTTTTTTTTTTTTTTTGGTTTGTTTTTTTTTTTTTTTTTGTTTTTTTGTTTTTGTTTTTTTTTTTTTTTTGTTTTGTTTTTTTTTTTTGTGTTTGTTGTTTTTTTTTTTTTTTTTTTTGTTTTTTTTTTGTGTTGTTGTTTTTTTGTTTTTTTTGTGTTTTTGTTGTTGTTGTGTGTTGTTGTGTTTGTTTGTGTGTTTGTTTGTTTTGTTTTGTTGTGTTTGTGTTGTTTTTGTGTTTGTTGTTGTGTTTTGTTTTTGTTTGTTGTTTGTTGTTTTTGTATTTTTTGTGTTTGTTTTTGTTTTTGGTTGTTGTTTTTGTTGTTTTTTTTGTTTTGTGTTTTTTTTGTTGTTTGTTTTTTTTTGTTGTGTGGTTTTTGTTGTTGTAAATCAATATTACAATAACGTTTATACAATTCTTTTCCCCTTCAAGTTTATACTCACATCAAAAGGGAAATATCTTTGAGGCAAGACCTTCAAATATCCCAAGTGTTACCAGGAAACTCAGGAACACTCAAACCTTTCTATATCTTTTTGTGTCTTTCTTTCCCCTTTTCAACAACTTCAATTCCTCCAAGAGAGAGAAGCGTCAGATCACACGAGGAACTAAATTGGTCCTTGCCTTTTAGAAGTCGTATTTCGTTTTCTGGGGCAGTATTTGGCGGGTTTCCTCTTTACTTAGTCGTACTGTCATGGTGGCCCTTTCCCTCCCCATCCTTTACGTCCAACCTACCTCTCAGACCCCACACACATCCAATAAGAAAAAAAGATGAATACCTCTTGCGTTCACCGTAATAACCCAAAAAGTCTGCATCAGAGGTCTCGTGGATTAAGTCCCGGGGATCGATATATTACGTTTGTCCTTCCTGTCACTTTGCCTGAGTTTGCGCAATCTCTCATGTTTACTGGAAGGGAACTAAAGACTCTACAGGGATGGAAGGAGGTGGACATTTACACGCAAGATGAGATAGAAGGGAGAGTCACGGTGTAAGGTCTTTGGTTAACCTTCACGGGTATTAGTATGAGTCTCAGTGGCGCACAGATTTGGGGGGAAAACGTGTCGTGTTCCTTATATTTGGTGGTGAATTTGGGTCCAAGTTTCTTTGAATAGTGTGAATTGGAGGGCGTGGAAGGTGGTTATTGATGTGTCTGTATGTTTGCGTGTGTGTATATATGTGTGTATGAGAGGGAAAGTAAAATGAGAGAGAGGGCGTAGTTGTATATGTAATTAATGTGTCAGGTATGTTTTCATGCAGGTAAGGTTGCGAAGGTGTGTAATCCTTGCGTTCTTCATCAAGCTTCGTGCATATCCTTTGTGCCTTGGACGTGGGAAGGTGTGCGAGGTGGAGTGAAGTTGCTTGACTCTATTATAGTAATATGTAAATTGAATGCGACACTAAACGCATTCATAACATTATAATGATTTGTTGTTTGAGTTTGAACGTCAGAAAGTTATAATAGAATGTGTACCTGTGTTTAGGTTGTTGTATTGAAGAGGAAACTACATTTATAGTTAAAAAATAGCTTAGAGGAGTAATGAAGAGCATATATACGACTTAATATGAAATAAAAAATACATTCTTAATATAAATAAATGTGTGTTTCGTGCACTAGGAAAAAATACCATATTGTTGCCATCGCATCCAAAACTTATATAAGGCGAATAAAAACTGGCAGTTAGAAAAAATAACAAAAACAGAACAAAACAGACCTGCATCTAAATTAATATGAAAATAAACACAGACGTTGAATAATAACTCTGTCACGTACATTTAAACCCGAAAATAAATGACACAGTGCAGTGGGAAATTCGAATCAACAATAATAACTCTAGAAAATGTAAACAATGAAAGAAAAACAAAGAGATATAGAGAAAAAAAACCCAAAAAACTTTAATATCCATACTTAAGTTGTTTATTTTTTGCGATAAATAAGAGAATGAACAACACTATTTAGTTACACAAACAAAAGTGATTAGTTGAATGGAATGAGCTTACACAAGGGATGTATGGTGATAAATGACTCTTATATTTCATAGGTTATTGTGTTGGTGTTAGTATTTTTTTGGTATATAAATTTAATAATGAAGGCCAATGCAAAAAGGTGTGAAGGACATAACTATTTTTTTGTTTTGTTTTGTTAGAGTTATTAATGTTGATTGAGGTGATGATTGGTGCGTTTTGTCTTTTGTTTATTTTATATTTTACGTATTAACTGGGTGAGTGAGTGAGTGAGCGAGAGAGAGAGAGAGAGAGAGAGAGAGAGAGAGAGAGAGAGAGAGAGAGAGAGAGAGAGAGGAGAAGAGATAGATAGAAACAAAAATACTTAAATACACCAAAGTTTTCCAGTTCTAACCCAATATTTCCCTCTTTTTTCCTCCTTATACTCTTTTTTCCTCCTAATTCTCCTTGACTCAGGTGTGACATTTCCCAGGTAAATATTCTAGATGACTTAATTAACGCAGGTGTGTCTCCCACGCTGGTGACTTTGATTCCAGGTCATTAAATATTGTCCCTAAGACGGTGGGAAGTTCTGGAATGAAGGAGGAGGTGGCTTAGGAGGGAGGAGGAGGAGGAAGAGGAGGAGGAGGAGGAGGAGGAGGAGGAGGAGGAGGGATGAAATACAAGGAAGAGGAGGATTATTGCAAGTAGAAAAGAAAGAAAGATGGAGAGAAAGTGCAAGAGGAAGGGAAAGAAAGAGGAAGAGGAGGGAAAGAAGACAAGAAGAAGGAGGAGGAAGGAGGCAAGAAGGATAAATGAATAAAAGAAGGAGAGAAAATGCAAGTGGAAGGGAGGAGAAGAAGGAGGGAAGAAGTGGAAGAAAAAGAAGAGAAGGAATAAGTTTCTTTGTTAGAATTTAATGTCTTAACTTTTAATGTTCGTCATTATTTACAGTAAACGGCGGTGCATTTTTTATCACTCTCTTTCTCTCTTCTCTCTCTCTCTCTCTCTCTCTCTCTCTCTCTCTCTCTCTCTCCTCTCTCTCTCTCTCTCTCTCTCTCTCTCTCTCTCTCTCTCTCTCTCGTGTCCTTTATTTTATTTAGTGTCACTCTTTTACTCCTTCGATAAATATAATAAAAAGAGAGAGAGAGAAAAAAAAGAGTCCGTTTTCTAATAATTTTTTTTTCCCAAACTAAAATATTCTTTCAAATCCGAAATAAAACCCCAAAAAAATCAAGACCCAAATAAATAATAATATAAGAAGAAGAAAAAAAAATAAAAGCATCAGTAATAAAAAGAAAGACATCAAGAAATATATAATAAAAAAAGACACTATTTCGTTTAACTGTCAACTATTATTTCGTTCAATTGCTATTATTAGTCCAGAAAAGATCATTACGTTTAATAGAATCTCATTTTAGACATGTACGAGACGGGTCACGTGTCTATCTTTAATCTCTCTCTCTCTCTCTCTCTCTCTCTCTCTCTCTCTCTCTCTCTCTCTCTCTCTCTCTCTCTCTCTCTCTCTCTGTCTCTGTCTCTGTCTCTGTCTCTGTCTCTCTCTCTCTCTCTCTCTCTCTCTCTCTCTCTCTCTCTCTCTCTCTCTCTCTCTCTCTCTCTCTCTCTCTCTCTCTCTCTCTCTCTCTCTCTCTCTCTCTCTCTCTCTCTCTCTCTCTCTCTCTCTCTCTCTCTCTCTCTCTCTCTCTCTCTCTCTCTCTCTCGACATTTTGACACATTACAATTCTTTATCCCAGTAATTGTTTCCACTTTTCCATCTGTTCCTTAATTTCCTAGCAATCTTTCATCCTTGTCACCTGTCCTTCCTTCCTTCCTTCCTTCCTTCCTTCCTTCCTTCCTTCCTTCATATCCTGCAAGCCACGCTCCGCCTCCTTAGAATTCCTTGTCTCCTCTGTCGTAGGATTATTTTATTTTGTTGCTTCTCATTTCCAGTTAATCTATTTTCTGTAATACTGTTTTACTTCCATTAAGTTTGTGTGGTCGGTCGTCAAGGGGAATGAATCGTGTCGTGTGTCATATTTACCGGTGGTGGTGGTCGTGTTTTGTCTCGCTATTCCTTCTAAGTATCCAAAATTATTTGCTTTAACCGTTACCAGTCAGGGGAATGGACGCCAAAAAAAGTGCTCGTGGGATAGAGTTAGTTTCGCGATGTTTTTACCGTTAGTTGTTTAGTTGTTTGTGTTTCTTGGTTGTGGTGTGTTGAGTGTTGTTTTCTTTGTTATGTGTCTGTGTGACTTTCTTGAGGTGGTGTTAGTATTTTCGTTATTTTTTTTTTTTAATCGCTTTTGTCCAGGAATAGCGGAAAAAAAAATGAGAGTTTCCAGCGGCTGTAGAAACGTTTCCTTCCGTTTGGTTTCATCCGAGTGACAGACAGACATTTATTTCTTTACTTGCTGTGTGACGATGATTGACGTGGACTCCTCTCAGCTGTGATGGGCAAAGGGAGGCTCAGGGGAAGGCCGTGTTTGGGTCTGTTTGGATTCTCTGTTTGGATTCTCTGTTTGGGTCTGTTTGGTTCTGTTTGGATTCTGTTCTGTTTACATTGATGGCGATTGTACGATTTTCATTTTTATTTTTTTTCTCTTCGTTTTTCGTGTGTTTGTGTGTGTTGGAAATGTTGTGATGTATTGTGTTGGTTCGTGTGTTTGTGTGTGTGTGTGTGTGTTTTTTGTTTTTTCTGTAGTGGGTTTGATTTTACTGTTTGTTTTGTTGTTGTTTTCGGTGGTGTTTGTCCTGTGTTTGCCTCGTGTGTGCTGTTTTGTTTTGAGTCTAAACTATAAACTCTCTCTAAGTGCTGTTTATGTCTTTTGTTTATACTTCGTTTGTCTTTTATTTTCTTCGTTATTTCTATCATCCCTATATTCTCTTTTAATGTTATGTTCATTCTGTCATTTTATTTTGTTATTTTTTTACCTAATTTTGAGTTAATATCTTTTGTTCTTCATCAGTGTTATATTTATACTGTATTTTTGGCTCGATATTCCATTCTTTCTTTATATTTTATGCTTTTATTTCTATATTTAGGTCAAACACTCTCATTATGCTACATTTCTGATTTCTTTCTCTATTCTGTGCTGCTTTTCATGCTGTTATGTCTATATCTAAGTTTATTTTTTCATATTACTGTGTTTATATTGTGTTTATACTTCTGCTTCACATTTTTAACGTTATTTTTTTATATTGTGTTGTTTTCGTGTTGTTTGTAGTTTGTTTGTCTTATTTTTTTGCTATTCCACTTTATTCTCTTATTTGTACATGTAAATTTTATTCTCTCGTCGTGCTGTGTTTATCCTTTGTCTGTATCTCTCGTCATGTCTGTCTGTCTGTGTCTGTCTGTCTGTCTGTGTCTGTCTGTCTGTGTCTGTCTGTGTCTGTCTGTCTCTGCTGTTCCTTCGTGTTTATGATAATTACATTGCTTTGTGAAGTTTGTTGCGTGCTTTACCTCAGATAAGGGATCGAAACTAACTTAAGGAATGTAAAGTATAAATAAAATACCTTACGTTCCTTTGTTTTTTTTCCCCTTCTAACTAGGAGTAAGAAAAATACCTGCTCGCTTACTCCTATTTATTTTTCTTTCTCTTTCCCTTTCATTCCACGAAGACAAACGGTGCAAAAGAAAAGATCATTATTTGTACAGAATTTCGGCTTTACGTTTCACTTCTAAAAAAAGGGTTAAAGTTATAGCTTGGTAGAGTTCTAACCGAGGTTTTTTGGTGTAGGGTAAGGGTGGGTTGAGGTGGGTTAGGGTGGGTTAGGGTATAGGGTGTAGGTGGGTGGGTGGGTAGGGTGTAGGTAGGTGGGTAGGGAGAGGAAGGTACATTTTTATAAACCGGAGGAGTCGTGTTGCTGTGGGAAAAGTATTGTGTTTCCAACCATTTTCCATTTTCTGTGTTGACAATTTAAAGGTATTTGTGTTTATATATTTTCATTCAATTTTTTTTTATTTTATTTATTTTATTATTTATTATTTTTTTGGGGTGAGTTTTTTTCTCTTTTTTTATCAACTATTTTTTCCTTAGGCCAGTGTGACTCTAATACAGTCTGAATATTTTTTTTTACATATGGTTAGTCTTGTTTACATTATAGAGGAAGACAATACATATTTCCCTTGTTTCCTTGATTATTTTATGGTTTTGTTATTATTTAAAAGTTCGAACAATTGTATTCATGTATATTTAGCTACGATTAACTTCCTACAAACTTCAGACTTTCGATATAACTAGTTTTGTTCAGAATTAACATACATATTTTTTTTTATCTTTCCTGAATGCATGAGTAAATCTTTTCCTGATGCAAATGAAGAAGAAAGAAAAAAAATGAAAAATAGTTGGTTTCTTTGCTTATGTAAAAGACATTCAAATTTACATCAATTATTCACTTCATTTTAAAGACAAGATGAAGACAAAAAAAAAATACACGAAAAAAAAAATAAAACAAGAAGTAAAAACAACCACCAATTTTTAGATGAAGATGAATGAGAAGAAAAAAAAAAAGTAGGAGAAAGGAGAGAAAGGGAGGGAGAAACGGAGAGAGAGAGAAAAATAAGGTGAGAGAGAGTGTGAAGCCCGAGGGAAAGAGTGCCTAACGAGGGCCACAAAGTCACTAGGCACTATGGCACTGAACTTCCCCTTCCTCTCTTCCCCTTCCTCTCTTCCCCTCACTTCCTCTCACTTCCATTTCCTTTCTTCCCCTCAACTCTACCCACCAGTCTTCAATTTTTCCTCTTCCTTTCTTGCATTTTTTCTGTTCCTTTCATTCCCTCTACTCTTCTTACCTATCATCAATTTTTCATCTCTTCTCTTTCTCTCCTTCCTTCTCCTAACATCCAATTTCACTCTCTCCCTTTCCTCTTTCCCTTCCCATCCTCCTCTTCTCAATCCCATTACTTGTTTTCCCATCATAGTTCCCTCCTTTTTACCTCTATCTCTACTGATTTCTCCTACATGCACTTCCCTTCTCCTTCCTCCACTTCTCCTCCTCCTCCTCCTCCTCCTCCTCCTCCTCCTCCTCCTCCTTCGCCTCTACCTTTGTGAGGAGACTAGTGGGGAAGCTAAGTCTTGTTTCTTTATGCCAGGTAAGAATATGGGACTGAGCTGAGGTAATAGAGTGCTAGTGTGAAGTTTCAGCTCATTTCTATCCTGCCATAAATAACGTAGAAAGAGGTGATTGCTAACGTGTGTGTGTGTTTAGTGTGTGTGTGTGTGTGTGTGTGGGTGTGTGGGTGTGTGTTTTTCTCTATTCCCATTTATTTTGTTTCTCTGTCTATCCCTCCTTCTCTTCCTCTTAATTCTCATTCATCGATTCTTTCCTTCCTTTATATTTTTGTTTTGCTTATAATTATGTGTCATCCATTTATGAAGTTTTTTTATTTATTTTATTATTTATTCTTCCTTCCTTTATGTTTCTGCAGCTTCTCATTTCCTATTTTATTTATTTATTATTTATCATTTATTTTTAGTGAAAGAACGAACATGATAATTATATAGAGAAAGGCGAAGAGGAGGAGGAGGAGGAGGAGGAGGAAGAGGAAGAAGAAGAAGAGAGAAAATAAATGGAAAAGAGAAAATATATTAGCACGAATAAATATTAAGGAAATATGATCAGTACAAAGAGAGAGAGAGAGAGAGAGAGAGAGAGAGAGAGAGAGAGAGAGAGAGAGAGAGAGAGAGAGAGAGAGAGAGAGAGAGAGAGAGAGAGAGAGAGAGAGAGAGAGAGAGAGAGAGAGAGAGAGAGAGAGAGAGAGAGAGGTGCCCAGGTGGTACTTTCCTCAAAGATTTACATATGTATAGGTAATTTTTCTTCCGGAAGTAGAAAAACCAAAGAGGGTTACCGGTTTTTATTCCTTATATATATACATTTTTTTTTTCATCTTATTTTTTTTTTTACCTTTATATATATTTATTTTTATCTTTTCTTCTTACCTTTATATATATTTTTTTCTCTTTACACTTTTCCTTTAACTAGATATTCGAATTATTTTTTATTGTTTATCTATATATTCCTTACTTTCTGCGTGTGGGTATTGCGTGTGGGTATTGCGTGTGGGTATTGCGTGTGGGTATTGCGTGTGGGTATTGCGTGTGGGTATTGCGTGTGGGTATTGCGTGTGGGTATTGCGTGTGGGTATTGCGTGTGGGTATTGTGTGGGTATTGCGTGTGGGTATTGCGTGTGGGTATTGCGTGTGGGTATTGCGTGTGGGTATTGTGTGTGTAGATGCGGATAATTCCCATCTGCTTTTGTGGATAATACGAGTTTACAATTGTTTTTATATTCCCTAGCGTGAAATTGCATGCATAAATTGTGTGTGTGTGCGTGTGTGTGTGTGTGTGTGTGTGTGTGTGTGTGTGTGTGTGTGTGTGTGTGTGTGTGTGTGTGTGTGTGTGTGTGTGTGTTCTTAGCTATAAACCAGACTTTGCATATTCACAGCACAGAGAGAGAGAGAGAGAGAGAGAGAGAGAGAGAGAGAGAGAGAGAGAGAGAGAGAGAGAGAGAGAGAGAGAGAGAGAGAGAGAGAGAGAGAGAGAGAGAGAGAGAGAGAGAGGAGAGACATTCTTCATTGACTTGGAAAGGAAATGAGAAAGCAAGTCTAGATGATTGAGAAACAGAACCAGAAGACTGATGACTCTCATTCTCTCTCTCTCTCTCTCTCTCTCTCTCTCTCTCTCTCTCTCTCTCTCTCTCTCTCTCTCTCTCTCTCTCTCATACACACACACACTTAAAGACCTTCTCAGAATGGACAATTGTACCCATTTCGCTCTTAACTCGCGAAGTCTTTGTGTTGCTGTATCTCTCTCTTTTTCTTTTCTCACTCTCTCTTTTTTCTCTTTTTTTTTCTTTTTTCACATTAAAGTTTTCTCGTTGATTGTAACTTTGCAATTCACGTGATGAGCTTTTTAGAAGATAAGAGAAATTTTTTTTTATATATACAACGATTATTTGATTTTTTTTCTTTCCTTTTTTTTTACGTAAAGAATGTTGGGAGAGGGGAAAAAAGGGGAAAAAAGAAGAAAAGAAAACATGTGATTCCTCAGTGTTTGTTTGTGTGTCTCTCTCTCTCTCTCTCTCTCTCTCTCTCTCTCTCTCTCTCTCTCTCTCTCTCTCTCTCTCTCTCTCTCTCTCTCTCTCTCTCTCTCTCTCTCTCTCTCTCTGTACGACCCCATCTTGGTTTTCTCTTATTTATCATTCTGCAATTCTATGTTCTATTCTATTTTTCCTTTTATTTTACATTGAATTCCTATTAACTTCGATTTACAAAGATTTAAGTTGAAATTTCTTTACTTCTTTGTCTATCTGGTTTTTATTTTATCTATACTAAAATTTTGTCTTTATTTTCCATTTTGATTTTTTTTTTTATATTCAGTCATGTTTATATACAGCAAACTAAGTATTTTTCCACTTTTTTTTTATCTCTCTCTCTCTTCCTATCTCTATATCGCTCTTTATCTCCCTCTCTCTCTCTCTCTCTCTCTCTTCGTGTTCCCCCCTCGTTCCATTTTCTGCCTCTCCCCTCTTCCCTCATTTTCTATTCTCTTTTTTCCTGTTTCCTCCCTTCGTTCCCTCTCCCTCCTTGTCCGAGGCTGCGATAATTAAATTCTTCTGTAGAGATAACGGAAGAGAATTCATTGTCTGAAATTAGGCTTTTCCTGATCGGGGTCATGAGAAGGTTGTTTAGAGCGAGCGAGAGAGAGAGAGAGAGAGAGAGAGAGAGAGAGAGAGAGAGAGAGAGAGAGAGAGAGAGAGAGAGAGAGAGAGAGAGAGAGAGAGAGAGAGAGAGAGAGAGAGAGAGAGAGAGAGAGAGACACCCACACACACACACACACACAACCTCTTGAGAAGACAAAAAAATATCACCTCTATTGACGTAAGATTTAGTAAGAAGGAGGAGAAGGCATGACAGAGAGGAAACAAGGGAGGGGAAAAAACGGATGTAGGAAGGACAGGAAAGCAGAGGAGAGGTAAGGAAACATAGGTAAAGAGGGAACAGGGAATAGGAAGAGGACAGAAATGGATACGAATGGGGGGAGGGAGAGAGAGGAGGGGTGAATGTGGCAGGTAAAAGAGAGAGGAGAAGAGGGGAGGAAAGAGAGAGAGAGAGAGAGAGAGAGAGAGAGAGAGAGAGAGAGAGAGAGAGAGAGAGAGAGAGAGAGAGAGAGAGAGAGAGAGAGAGAGAAGAGGCGAGGGTAAAAAGAAGAGTGGGAGGATCAGAGAGCACTAGAGAAGAGAAATTAAGATTAGGAAAACAGGAAAAAGGACAAATAGAAGAGAATGTGCCTTGCTTTCAACCTAAAATTAAGATGGAGAGGAAGGGAGGAAGGGAAGGAGGTGAAGGGGTGAAGGGGTGAAGGGGGGGGGAGAGAAGGGAAGATAAATGAGGTAAATAGAGACAAAGAGGAAGGAAACAGAGACTTAGGAACATAGAAAAATACGTATATTAGGAAAAACAGAGGAAGATAGAAGAGAGAATGGGATGTGTGTAGGAGGAAAGAGGGGGAGAGAGGAGGGAATCCAGTCGTAGGAGGGAAGAGGGGAAAGGTAGGAATGTAGGAGGAGGAGGAGGAGAAAGAGATTACGTAGGAGTATTTACGAAAAGATTTGTGACTTTACCTTCAAGCTATGTAGGAATGATGATATTGTTGATTTCATAATATTACTCTCTCTCTCTCTCTCTCTCTCTCTCTCTCTCTCTCTCTCTCTCTCTCTCTCTCTCTCTCTCTCTCTCTCTCTCTCTCTCTCGCTTCATGTAGCCTGTAGGTGGGTGTGGATGTAGTTCAAAGGTCACATACACACATAAAAAGAACATAGGTTATCGCCCCTACTAACACTCTACGTAAAGGTCAAGATTACATATGTATAAAGTTCAGTCTGTTTGTTTTGACTTCTGTTGAGTGTTTGCTGCCATCTTGATGCTCTTTTGTTTGGTCTCTCTCTCTCTTTTTTCTCTTTCTCTTTCTCTTTCTCTTGCGTGAAATAATAAAATAATAATGAAAAGGAGAAATACATTACAGTAAGGATATATTTTTTTTTAACAAATTATAATACGTGACAATCAAGCATAATCAATAATAACTAAATCACTGAAATAGACAAAAAATAATAATGACTGCAGATAATTTGAAAGCTATATTAATAACTAAAAAAATAAAAATAACAATCACCCACAACAAAAGGTATTATTAATAGTTTTAAATCCTCGTATAAATAAAATAATCACACACACCCACACACACAGGCCGTCTCATTAGCCTGGAGGAACGTGGTAGCCTGCAGTCACTCGCCTTTCTATAACGAGTACTGGAAACCATCACAACAAACCGATCATTCACGTGCTGCCGCCTGGTGGGGAGTAAACAAAGCACTAAGTTAAAGATGAAGGAAGCCTGAAGGTAGAAAACAAGGTTACTACTCTTTATGTAAATGTTTTCCTTATGTTTGGGAAGTTATATATTTGTTTTTTTATCTCAATGCTTCCCTCCTCCTCCTTTCCTTTCCCTCCCTCTCTCCCTCCCCTCCACGTAAGGCTGAGTTTATTTTAGTTTATCCTCCAGGTTAGAAAATTCATGACTCCCGTTTTCTTTCAGTATTAAATGTATAGATATATGTTGTTTTTTTTTATCTTTTATTTATTTATATATATATTTTTTTTTAGGCTTGAAGGAAAACTGATTGTTATGGAGTTATCTTCTTCTCTACATCTGTCTACGTCAAAGAGCTCAGAAAACTCATGCTCGTATCTGGGCTTCTCTCTCTCGCTCTCTCTCTCTCTCTCTCTCTCTCTCTCTCTCTCTCTCTCTCTCTCTCTCTCTCTCTCTCTCTCTCTCTCTCTCTCTCTCTCTCTCTCTCTCTCTCTCTCTCTCTCTCTCTCTCTCTCACACGAGCTGCGATACATTTCTTTCCTCTCGCTTTATCCTTCTCCCTCATCCTTCCCCTCCTCTCCCTTTCCCTCCCTCTCTCTCTCCCTCTCTCTCCCTCTCTCTTTCTCTCCTCGCTCTATCTCTCTTACAAATACACGAACGGAAGAAAGTAATATAAAAGTGATAACTTCTCTCCTTCTCTCTTTCTCACTTCAATGCTCGCGATGAATGGCGATTCTATCACTCTTCCTCCTCCTCCTCCTCCTCCTCCTCTTCCTCCTCCTCCTCCTCTTCCTTCATTTCTTCTTATGTGTCTTTCATTCCTCTTGTTTATTTTCGTCTTCGTCTTCATTGTGGGTTTCGATGTCCTCCTCCTCCTAATTCTTCCTCCTCCTCCTCCTCCTCCTCCTCCTCCTCCTCCTCCTCCTCCTCCTCCTCCTCCTCCTTATCAGTGAGCCAGGCGACAATGCCAGCTCTACAGAGACTTAGAGTTAAGGCAAAAGGTTGCATCCTATTTTACTCCTTTTTCCTCCTTTTCCTTCTACCTTAGTGTCGTTCTTCCTCCATTTATTTATTTAGTCTTTCTCTCTCTCTCTCTCTCTCTCTCTCTCTCTCTCTCTCTCTCTCTCTCTCTCTCTCTCTCTCTCTATCTCTATCTCTCTCTCTATCTCTATCTCTATCTCTCTCTCTAAAAAAATTATGTAACATGAATTTTTAAAAACGTATTTATATAATTTTTTCGTCATTATTTATTTATTCTTTTTATTTTGATGTTGTTATTTATATTCACTTGGTAGAAAAATATTTACAAAAATCCTATATATATATTTTTTCTTCTTTCGTTGTTTTGTAATCTCGTTAAATATTTAGAACAGTGAACATTTTCCTATATAATGCGTATTGTATATGTATGTTTACCTTCACACACACACACACACACGTACACACACACACACACACACACACACACACACACACACACACACACACACACACGTACACACACACATTGTTGGTGATACTAATGGCAGGGAGAGAGAGCGAGAGAGAGAGAGAGGAAGGGAGGGAGATAGGAAGGGAGGGTAGAATAATAGGAGGTGAGGGAGGGAGGTAGGAGAAACGGAAGGGAAGGTACGAGAGAGAGAGAGAGAGAGAGAGAGAGAGAGAGAGAGAGAGAGAGAGAGAGAGAGAGAGAGAGAGAGAGAGAGAGAGAGAGAGAGAGAGAGAGAGAGAGAGATCAAACCGGAACCAATCTGTGTGTGTGCTTATCTAGCTGTCACTTACTCCAAATTGTGTTTCAGTCTTAATTGATGGGAAATATTACCTGTATGTATCATTTTACAGGTGAGAGAAAGAAATAGATAGATAGATAAATAAATAGATAGATAGATAGATAGAGAAAGAGAGAGAGAGAGAAAAAAAAGAGAGAGAGAGGGAGAGGGAAGGAAGAAAAGGTGTGAAATAATTAATAAAATACCCGGTAAGGTGAGACACGCAAGAGGTGTTGAAATATTGCACCAGGAAGGAGAGGAACATCTATTTTCTCTCTCTCTCTCTCTCTCTCTCTCTCTCTCTCTCTCTCTCTCTCTCTCTCTCTCTCTCTCTCTCTCTCTCTCTCTCTCTCTCTCTCTCTCTCTCTCTCTTTCTCCCTTCTTTAAGGGTTAGAGGCGAAAAAATATATATTGAAGAGGTAAAAATAAAAGGAAAAGGCCGAGGAAAATAATTATAATTACTTTTGGCTGAAAGAGAATCTGTACTTCAAGGAAAAAGTGTAATAGATTTTTATTTAGCTATAGAGGGTAAGAAAGAGAGAGAGAGAGAGAGAGAGAGAGAGAGAGAGAGAGAGAGAGAGAGAGAGAGAGAGAGAGAGAGAGAGAGAGAGAGAGAGAGTGAGAGAGGGAGATTTAATTGGAAAGAGAGTGGTGTTGACGAAATTGGATCCAGAAAGAAAAGTGAAAATGGTGTTAGAAAAAAATATAGGAAGATTAGGATTTCAATACCATCACTATTTTTGTAATTCATGTTGTTATAAAAAGAGAGAGAGAGAGAGAGAGAGAGAGAGAGAGAGAGAGAGAGAGAGAGAGAGAGAGAGAGAGAGAGAGAGAGAGAGAGAGAGAGAGAGAGAGAGAGAGAGAGAGAGAGAGAAAGAAAAAAAGATAGACAGATAGAGTGAGAGAGAGAGAAAGAAAAGAGATAGAATAAGTTTTTTGGTCAACTTTCTCTATAAAATTACAAGTCCACCCACCCAAAAAAAATAATTACAGGTTGTTCATCTTGTGAGTACAAAAAAAATATATATATATATAAATACACAATAAAATAAAAAAAAAAAAAACGAAATAAATAACATACAGCATTTTATTATTTATTTTGCAGGGAAAGAAAAGTACAGGTTAATAGAAAACAACAAAAAAATACATTGGTCATCAAACACCACACACACACACACACACACACACACACACACACACACACCATATCACATTACCACCATGCTCCTGCCCCTAAACACGCCCCGGTCCCACCTGTAATTAATTAATGAATACAGTAGGGGATCAGAGTTGGCCCACCCACAAAAT
>JAPQNM010000009.1:5136084-5138584 GCA_029783475.1 Metacarcinus magister | reverse complement strand
TTAGGTTAGGTTAGGTTAGGTTAGGTTAGGTCAGGTTAGGTTAGGTTAGGTTAGGTTAGGTTAGGTCAGGTTAGGTTAGGTTAGGTTAGGTTAGGTTAGGTTAGGTCAGGTTAGGTTAGGTTAGGTTAGGTTAGGTTAGGTTAGGTCAGGTTAGGTCAGGTTAGGTCAGGTTAGGTTAGGTTAGGTTAGGTTAGGTTAGGTTAGGTCAGGTTAGGTTAGGTTAGGTTAGGTTAGGTCAGGTTAGGTCAAGTCAGGTCAGGTTAGGTTAGGTTAGGTCAGGTTAGGTTAGGTTAGGTTAGGTTAGGTTAGGTTAGGTTAGGTTAGGTTAGGTTAGGTTAGGTTAGGTTAGGTCAGGTTAGGTTAGGTTAGGTTAGGTTAGGTTAGGTTAGGTTAGGTTAGGTTAGGTTAGGTTAGGTTAGGTTAGGTTAGGTTAGGTTAGGTTAGGTTAGGTTAGGTTAGGTTAGGTCAGGTTAGGTCAGGTTAGGTTAGGTTAGGTTAGGTTAGGTCAGGTTACGTTAGGTTAGGTTAGGTTAGGTTAGGTTAGGTTAGGTTAGGTTAGGTCAGGTTACGTTAGGTTAGGTTAGGTTAGGTTAGGTTAGGTCAGGTCAGGTCAGGTCAGGTTAGGTCAGGTTAGGTCAGGTTAGGTCAGGTTAGGTTAGGTTAGGTTAGGTTAGGTTAGGTTAGGTTAGGTTAGGTTAGGTTAGGAAAGAAGGAAATGTGAGAAATGAAAATGGTCAGAAGAGAGATGGGAAGTGAGGGAAAGAGAATAAGGAAAGAATAGAGGATAAGAAGAGAGGAATGTGAGGATTAGGAAAGGAGGGAAGAGGGAAACAGAGAATCATGTAAGGAAAAAAGGAATTAGATAAAGAAGATAGGAAGGTTGGAAGGAGAGGAAAGGCAGGAATGGAAGGGAAAGGAAAAAGAGAAAGTGACGAGAATGGAAGAATGGAAAAAAGAGGGAGATTTTTCTGTGTGACATTTTATTAGTAAGAGAAGGGGAGGAAAGAGGGGAAGGGAAGGGAGAGGAGGGGAAGGGAAGGGAAGGGAAGAATTTTTTTCCTCCATTGTGATATGTTCGTAGGGAAGGAATGGAAGGGAGGAAAATATGGGAAGGGTATTTTTCCTATTATTATTTTTCCTATTAAAACAAATAGCATGGATTCATAGTTTTATTTCAAGGGATTATTTTCATTTACTAAGAGACATTTTGGCAATACTTTAATATAAATAATCTTAGGTATTAATATGTATTCCTCCTCTTCCTCTTCTTCCTCCTCTTCCTCTTCTTCCTCCTCTTCCTCTTCTTCCTTCTCTTCCTATTTTTTTTTATTACTGTTCTCTCCATCTCTTTTTTACTCTCATTTTCCCTTTGTCGTTACATTGATACATACATAAATAGAGAGAGAGAAGAAAAAAAAGAGAGAAAGAAAGAGAGACTAATCCTTCATACCGACCTCTCATCACTCTTGATTCTAAGCTCAATCCTATGCCTAAGCTCTTCCATTTTCCCCTTTTTTTCCCCCTTTTTTCCCTCTCTCTTTACTCTTACTTTTCCTCTTTGTATTCTTGATCTTCCTCTTGTGTCCTCTTTACCTCGCCCAAAAATATTTCTTTGTGTATATATATATTTTTGTTATCATTTTCTTACTTCTATTTTATTTATTTTCAAGACATGTGTATCACCTTCCACCCACCCCCACCCCCCCCAAAAAAAAATAATACTTTATATCCCTCTTTTATTTATTTATTTATTTATACAAACTTACTTCCCCTTTACCATCCTCTCAACCTCATAAAATACACACACACACACACACACACACACACACACACACACACACACACACACACACACACACACACACACACAGCTTCTCTTCCAGCAAAGTCTTCGTTTAATAAATATTCTTCACACATGCCCAAAATATGCTGTCCTAACCTTCCTGCGATCTAAGTTTACCTTTAGAACTACGAAACGAAGGAGGAGGAGGAGGAGGAGGAGGAGGAGGAGGAGGAGGAGGAGGAGGAGGAGGAGAGGAAGAGGAGGAGGAGGAGGAAGAGGAAGAGGAAGAGGAAGAGGAGGAGGAGGAGGAGGAGGAGGAGGAGGAGGCGGCGGCGGCGGCGGCGGCACATCGCTTCTGTATGAGAAAGAGGAGAAGGGGAGACGGAAAATGAAGACAAGGATGAAAGTTGGAAGGGGGAATGATTATTAATAGAGTAAAAAGGAGAGAGAATAAATATAGATAACATGGAAGGGAATAATATGTGATAAAAAGGAGGATCAGGCAATGGTGGAAGGGAAACAGAACAAGAAACATGAGAAGAAGGAAGGAGTAAGAGGAGAAGGAAGGAGGAAGGAGAGGAGAGGAGAGGAAAGGGGAGAGTAAGAAAGGTTGGTAATAATAGGATAATACAACACATATACGAAGAGAAAAAGGAAGGAAGGAAGGGAAGGAAGGGGAAAGAGGGACTAAGGAAAAAAGGGAAACCGATTTAGGGA
>JAPQNM010000009.1:5101084-5118584 GCA_029783475.1 Metacarcinus magister | reverse complement strand
TATGTGATTTGTCTAAAAAATTCTAAGGGTGTACCCTACGAAATTTCATGCACATTTTTCACACCTCCGAATCTCATGAAAATTGGTACAATGAGGTTTTCGGTCATGCTGAACACGAATCTGGAATTAGTTTTGTCATTACTATAATATTTGGATTTTCCATTTTGTGGCCCGTAAATTCCACCAGAATTGAGGTCGAAAAAGTTTTTTCCCTTTTTACTACGTAAATATTAGTTATACAGGAAAGTTGTATAGAAGTAAAGTTATGGAGTTTGATAATGTATATCTCATATAGTCATCATCTTTCCAAAAACTCTAATACTTATGAAGAAAATTTTAATTTTGTGAAATAAATTAATGCATAATATATTACACTCCTACATCTACAATTTCATTCAAATTCCATTTCACTATAGCTCAATAGAACGAACGTCTCCTGCTCTTTCTTTTATAATACATACGTTTTTTACGTAAGCCCCATACATTTCGAGTTATTTCAAAATATGTGATTTATCTAAAAAATTCTAAGGGTGTACCCTACGAAATTTCATGAAAATTTTTCAAATCTCCGAATCTCATGAAAATTGGTACAATGAGGTTTTCGATCATGCTGAACACGAATCTGGACTTATTTTCCTGATTACTATAATATCAAACTGTATTTCACCCTTGCTTGCCTAATAACAATAATGAAATAACCATTATTTAACTTTACTGGCTGATACTGGTCTCATATGACAAAAATACATAGAGATGACCTACACTAAAACTACATATTATAACGTATTAGTGTTATTTGGTTTCCATATCTTGAACTGTTAGCAAATTAAAACGGATTAATCCGATTAAAAGTTATTAAAAGTACTTTTTACATTCCTACATCTATAATTTCGTTCCAATTCCATTTCACTATAGCACAAAAGAATGCACGTCTCTTACTCTTTATTGACTATTCTATACATTATTGACGTAAACCTCATACTTTTCGAGTTATTCAAAAAAACATGATTTCAGCCAAGAAGTGTAAGGGTTGGGAAACGTTAGGTTAGGTTAGTTTAGCATAAGTCACCCTTGAGGAGGTAGAAAAAGGGATGAAGAAATGTACGTACGTGGATGTAGAAGTGGAGATGAAAAGATGAACTATTGGTGGTGGTGGTGGTGGTGGTGGTGGTGGTGGTGGTGGTGGTGGTGGTGGTGGTGGTAGTGCCAATGTTTGTTTTGTTTGTTATCTGTTTTGTTTATAGAGGAATATAGTAGTTGTTTATGAGGTGAAAGTAAGTAAATAAATCTCCACTGATGGTTGTATATTGTGTGGTGCTTTGACAATGGTCTGAATATTGGTGATTGTTGTAGTAGTAGTAGTAGCAGCAGTAGTAGTAGTAGTAGTAGTAGTAGTAGTAGTAGTAGTAGTAGTAGTAGTAGTAATAGTAGTAGTAAATATAACATCACTATTCATACTATTTCTTCTTCCTTCCTAGCAACAACAACAACGAAATAAATAAATAAATAAATAAAAATATAAATAAAAGTGAAATCCTACGAGTTATACATAAAAATTGTCCTTTATTTTCGTTTTCCCTTAACACAACACATTTTATTTTCTTTACTTTTTTACGTTTTTTTATATATTGTATTTTGACACTGCGCGATAATGAAAACGAACAGAACTTCAAATTGCGCAGCGTAGCAAGGACTAGGGATGACAATATTGATTAAGTCTCTCTCTCTTTTTCTTTTTTTACTCTCTCTCTCTATCTCTTTTACTCTCTCTCTCTCTTTTTTATTTTTATTTTAGGTGCATTTTCGGAATCTGTTTGAAGTAAATTAAGCCACAAAATTAATATTACTTTGCATCTCAACCCAAATAAAAATAAATAAATAAATAAATAAATATATAGACAGACTTGATATTAGAGATAGATTTTTTTTTCTCTCTCTCTCTCTCTCTCTCTCTCTCTCTCTCTCTCTCTCTCTCTCTCTCTCTCTCTCTCTCTCTCTCTCTCTCTCTCTCTCTCTCTCTCTCTCTCTCTCTCTCACGCACCAATCACAAGCCTCCCAGCCCCGTGACGTCATGACCTGTGACAAATAGCATCATTGTCCCTTAGAATGACGTCATGTGAACCGACCAATGGCATAATACCTTTCCAATGACGTCATAAATAGACCCCTTAGCGAGGCCATGATTGGCTCCTTAATGAACGACGAGGAACGAAAAACTAGCGAGGGAAATGTAATGTGGAATTTTTTTTTATTTAAGTTGATTTTTTATGTATTTTGTTAAAGATGTTATTTAAGGATGTACCAAGGTCGTTTGCCGAGGAGGAGGAGGAGGAGGAGGAGGAGGAGGAGGAGGAGGAGGAGGAAGAGAAATTGGAAAAGCAATAACATACGGTTCTAAGAAAATTTGTCAATATAATGAGAATTTTCCTTTTTTTTTATCTCTTATCATCTTGGGTGAAAAGTATTTGTTATTTGCATACGTAATTCAGAGCAATTTTACCTTGAGAGATATTTCATGTGTATTATTATTATTATTATTATTATTATTATTATTATTATGATCAGCAGTTGTATAATACCTTACCTATTCCAACCTACCACTATATACAATGATGATAACTTAACCTAATCTAACCTAACACTATATACCTAACCTAACCTAACCTAACCTAACCTAACCTAACCTAACCTAACCTAACCTAACCTAACCTAACCTAACCTAACCTAATTTAACCTAACCTAACCTAACCTAACCTAACCTAACCTAACCTAACCTAATCTAACCTAACCTAACCTAACCTAACCTAACCTAACCTAACACTATATACCTAACCTAACCTAACCTAACCTAACCTAACCTAACCTAACCTAACCTAACCTAACCTAACCTAACCTAACCTAACCTAACCTAACCTAACTATATACAATGATCATACCTTCACCTCGTCTCACCTGCCTTCCTTAATTAACAGGTAACTTGGCTGAAGAGAGATGATGATCAGCTGTTAACAGTTGGCTCTCAGGTATACGCGGCAGAGAACAGATTCACCGCCACACACTCGCATCACAACAAAGTAAGTACAGCCCCTGCCACACCTGCCACCCCTGCCACCCCTGTTACACCTCTGTCACATCCCTACCACACCCCTACACTCCCTGCCACCTCTGTGTGTATCTATGTATGTGTGTATGTCTGTTAATCTTGTTTTTTTCTGATTTGAATTTGTTTATATCTATTTATTCTTGAGTTTGTGTATTGTTTTTGTTTTTCTCTCTGTTTCTATCTCTTTTTTTCTCTCTTTTTTTTCTTTCTCGCTTTCTTTGCTTCGTCAGTGTAACCAATCACGTTTCACCTCCATTCCCTTCTTTATCTTTCTTCCTTCCTCCTCTTCGTCTTGTTTTCCTTCCTCCTCTTCGTTTTCCGTCAATCTTTCACTTCCTTTCCTGTTTATGTTGTTGTTTATATTTTATTTTATTTTATCTGTCATTTTTCCTCTTTTATTTATTTTATTTTATTTTTTTTTGTTTTTTTTTATTGATCTTTCTTCATATTTATTTCATCTTATTTTTTATTTATTTTTTTTTCTTTTATTTTGGTTTCATATTTCTTTTTTTCTTTTTTATCTGTTTCTCGTTTTTTGTTATTTATTTATTTATTTTTTTTTATTATTATTATTATTTCAGTTACATTTGACATTTAATATTTTTTCTGAAATTATCGTTGTTGGTTTTCAGAGCATGAAGTTTATTATTTTTTTCTTTCTTTCTGTCTCTCTTTGCTTCTTTTATATATTTTTTTTCGTTTGGGTTACATTTTCATTTTGTGTGTCAAGGTTATTTATTCACTTTGTTATTTCCAAGATTATTCATCATTTCTCTTTTGCAATATCATCATTTTATTGTTGGAGAATTCACAATGTCATCGGTTTTTCAATTCCTCATGTATCTGTCTATCTATCTATCTATCTATTTATCTATTTATCTATCTATCTATTTATCTATCTATCTATCTATCTATCTATCTATTTCTATCTATCTATCTCACTGTTTTGTTAATTAATTACAAAATAAACCTATCTTTTATTTTCTCATTTTTAGGTCATCAAAATAAAGAATTAAATGACCTTTCAGTGATGGTAAAAAATAAATAAATAAATAAATAATAACTTTTTTTATTTTATATGTTCAGTTTTTTTTTCTTTTTTTTTCGAATGTCTTTTTTACGTATTTTGAGTTTTTATATTAATGATTTTTGACTTGTGTTGTGAATCTCGTAATGGTATTTATTTTGTATACCTGAAGGCAGTTAAAATGTGATGTGTTTACAATCATCACATTCTTTGTCAAGTCAATGAAAATATTATTGATGTTGTTTTGATGAGGAAATTATATTAATGTTACCTTTTTTTTATTTATTTATTTATTATGTTGAGGTATTATGGATTATTTCAGTTCTTATAATTTCACTTTTTGCTTTTCTCGATTCAAAAATTCATGTTATTTTTATATAATTTTTTCCAAGGTCAATCTTATCCTCTGTTAATTAAGGTCTCGTCTCATCTCTTCCTGTAATCCTTTTTTTTAACCTTCTTCCTATGTCTTTTTCATCAAAATTTCCTTGCTATTCCTTTTTCAGTAGATTTTCTTTTTCTTTCTTTTTTTTACCTCCTTCTTTTATCTCCTATTTTTCAACATTTTTCCATTCCTCTCTCATTTTCCAAACTGTTTTATCTTATTTTTTATCCAATGCCTTTCTAATATTCTTCCTCCTCCTCCTCCTCCTCCTCCTTGACAAACGACCTTGGTACATCCTTAAATTATTATTTATTTTTATCATTAATATTTGTTTTTATCATTAATATTTATTTTTATCATTATTATTTATTTTTATCATTAATATTTATTTTTATCATTAATATTTATTTTTATCATTAATATTTATTTTTATCATTAATATTTATTTTTATCATTAATATTTATTTTTATCATTAATATTTATTTTTATCATTAATATTTATTTTTATCATTAATATTTATTTTTATCATTAATATTTATTTTTATCATTAATATTTATTTTTATCATTAATATTTATTTTTATCATTAATATTTATTTTTATCATTAATATTTATTTTTATCATTAATATTTATTTTTATCATTAATATTTATTTTTATCATTAATATATATTTTTATCATTAATATTTATTTTTATCATTAATATTTATTTTTATCATTAATATTTATTTTTATCATTAATATTTATTTTTATCATTAATATTTATTTTTATCATTATTATTTATTTTTATCATTAATATTTATTTTTATCATTATATTTATTTTTATCATTAATATTTATTTTTATCATTAATATATATTTTTATCATTAATATTTATTTTTATCATTAATATTTATTTTTATCATTAATATTTATTTTTATCATTAATATTTATTTTTATCATTAATATATATTTTTATCATTAATATATATTTTTATCATTAATATATATTTTTATCATTAATATATATTTTTATCATTAATATATATTTTTATCATTAATATATATTTTTATCATTAATATTTATTTTTATCATTAATATATATTTTTATCATTAATATTTATTTTTATCATTAATATTTATTTTTATCATTAATATTTATTTTTATCATTAATATATATTTTTATCATTAATATATATTTTTATCATTAATATATATTTTTATCATTAATATTTATTTTTATCATTAATATATATTTTTATCATTAATATTTATTTTTATCATTAATATATATTTTTATCATTAATATATATTTTTATCATTAATATTTATTTTTATCATTAATATATATTTTTATCATTAATATTTATTTTTATCATTAATATATATTTTTATCATTAATATATATTTTTATCATTAATATATATTTTTATCATTAATATTTATTTTTATCATTAATATATATTTTTATCATTAATATATATTTTTATCATTAATATTTATTTTTATCATTAATATTTATTTTTATCATTAATATTTATTTTTATCATTAATATATATTTTTATCATTAATATTTATTTTTATCATTAATATTTATTTTTATCATTAATATATATTTTTATCATTAATATATATTTTTATCATTAATATTTATTTTTATCATTAATATATATTTTTATCATTAATATATATTTTTATCATTAATATTTATTTTTATCATTAATATTTATTTTTATCATTAATATTTATTTTTATCATTAATATTTATTTTTATCATTAATATTTATTTTTATCATTAATATTTATTTTTATCATTAATATTTATTTTTATCATTAATATTTATTTTTATCATTAATATTTATTTTTATCATTAATATTTATTTTTATCATTAATATTTATTTTTATCATTAATATTTATTTTTATCATTAATATTTATTTTTATCATTAATATTTATTTTTATCATTAATATTTATTTTTATCATTAATATTTATTTTTATCATTAATATTTATTTTTATCATTAATATATATTTTTATCATTAATATTATTTT
This sequence comes from Metacarcinus magister, assembly GCA_029783475.1. Lineage (NCBI taxonomy): Eukaryota > Metazoa > Arthropoda > Malacostraca > Decapoda > Cancridae > Metacarcinus > Metacarcinus magister. The sequence goes on along the minus strand of JAPQNM010000009.1, from coordinate 5,112,026 downwards.
TATCATTAATATTTATTTTTATCATTAATATTATTTTTATCATTAATATTTATTTTTATCATTAATATTATTTTTATCATTAATATTTATTTTTATCATTAATATTTATTTTTATCATTAATATTTATTTTTATCATTAATATTTATTTTTATCATTAATATTTATTTTTATCATTAATATTTATTTTTATCATTAATATTTATTTTTATCATTAATATTATTTTTATCATTAATATTTATTTTTATCATTAATATTTATTTTTATCATTAATATATATTTTTATCATTAATATATATTTTTATCATTAATATATATTTTTATCATTAATATTTATTTTTATCATTAATATTTATTTTTATCATTAATATTATTTTTATCATTAATATTTATTTTTATCATTAATATTTATTTTTATCATTAATATTTATTTTTATCATTAATATATATTTTTATCATTAATATATATTTTTATCATTAATATTTATTTTTATCATTAATATATATTTTTATCATTAATATATATTTTTATCATTAATATATATTTTTATCATTAATATTTATTTTTATCATTAATATATATTTTTATCATTAATATATATTTTTATCATTAATATTTATTTTTATCATTAATATATATTTTTATCATTAATATTTATTTTATCATTAATATTTATTTTTATCATTAATATTTATTTTTATCATTAATATATATTTTTATCATTAATATTTATTTTTATCATTAATATTTATTTTTATCATTAATATATATTTTTATCATTAATATATATTTTTATCATTAATATATATTTTTATCATTAATATTATTTTTATCATTAATATATATTTTTATCATTAATATTTATTTTTATCATTAATATATATTTTTATCATTAATATATATTTTTATCATTAATATTTATTTTTATCATTAATATATATTTTTATCATTAATATATATTTTTATCATTAATATTTATTTTTATCATTAATATTTATTTTTATCATTAATATATATTTTTATCATTAATATATATTTTTATCATTAATATATTTTTATCATTAATATTATTTTTATCATTAATATTTATTTTTATCATTAATATATATTTTTATCATTAATATTTATTTTTATCATTAATATATATTTTTATCATTAATATATATTTTTATCATTAATATATATTTTTATCATTAATATATATTTTTATCATTAATATTTATTTTTATCATTAATATATATTTTTATCATTAATATTTATTTTTATCATTAATATATATTTTTATCATTAATATATATTTTTATCATTAATATATATTTTTATCATTAATATTTATTTTTATCATTAATATATATTTTTATCATTAATATATATTTTTATCATTAATATTTATTTTTATCATTAATATTTATTTTTATCATTAATATTTATTTTTATCATTAATATATATTTTTATCATTAATATTTATTTTTATCATTAATATTTATTTTTATCATTAATATTTATTTTTATCATTAATATATATTTTTATCATTAATATATATTTTTATCATTAATATATATTTTTATCATTAATATTTATTTTTATCATTAATATATATTTTTATCATTAATATATATTTTTATCATTAATATTTATTTTTATCATTAATATTTATTTTTATCATTATATTTATTTTTATCATTAATATTTATTTTTATCATTAATATTATTTTTATCATTAATATTTATTTTTATCATTAATATTTATTTTTATCATTAATATTTATTTTTATCATTAATATTTATTTTTATCATTAATATTATTTTTATCATTAATATTTATTTTTATCATTAATATTTATTTTTATCATTAATATTTATTTTTATCATTAATATTTATTTTTATCATTAATATATATTTTTATCATTAATATATATTTTTATCATTAATATATATTTTTATCATTAATATTTATTTTTATCATTAATATTTATTTTTATCATTAATATTTATTTTTATCATTAATATTTATTTTTATCATTAATATTTATTTTTATCATTAATATTTATTTTTATCATTAATATATATTTTTATCATTAATATATATTTTTATCATTAATATTTATTTTTATCATTAATATATATTTTTATCATTAATATATATTTTTATCATTAATATATATTTTTATCATTAATATTTATTTTTATCATTAATATATATTTTTATCATTAATATATATTTTTATCATTAATATTTATTTTTATCATTAATATATATTTTTATCATTAATATTTATTTTTATCATTAATATTTATTTTTATCATTAATATTATTTTTATCATTAATATTTATTTTTATCATTAATATTTATTTTTATCATTAATATTTATTTTTATCATTAATATTTATTTTTATCATTAATATTTATTTTTATCATTAATATTTATTTTTATCATTAATATTTATTTTTATCATTAATATTTATTTTTATCATTAATATTTATTTTTATCATTAATATTTATTTTTATCATTAATATATATTTTTATCATTAATATTTATTTTTATCATTAATATTTATTTTTATCATTAATATTATTTTTATCATTAATATTTATTTTTATCATTAATATTTATTTTTATCATTAATATTTATTTTTATCATTAATATTTATTTTTATCATTAATATTTATTTTTATCATTAATATTTATTTTTATCATTAATATTTATTTTTATCATTAATATTTATTTTTATCATTAATATTTATTTTTATCATTAATATTTATTTTTATCATTAATATTTATTTTTATCATTAATATTTATTTTTATCATTAATATTTATTTTTATCATTAATATTTATTTTTATCATTAATATTTATTTTTATCATTAATATTTATTTTTATCATTAATATTTATTTTTATCATTAATATTTATTTTTATCATTAATATATATTTTTATCATTAATATTTATTTTTATCATTAATATTTATTTTTATCATTAATATTTATTTTTATCATTAATATTTATTTTTATCATTAATATATATTTTTATCATTAATATATATTTTTATCATTAATATATATTTTTATCATTAATATATATTTTTATCATTAATATATATTTTTATCATTAATATATATTTTTATCATTAATATTTATTTTTATCATTAATATATATTTTTATCATTAATATTTATTTTTATCATTAATATTTATTTTTATCATTAATATTTATTTTTATCATTAATATATATTTTTATCATTAATATATATTTTTATCATTAATATATATTTTTATCATTAATATTTATTTTTATCATTAATATTATTTTTATCATTAATATTTATTTTTATCATTAATATATATTTTTATCATTAATATATATTTTTATCATTAATATTTATTTTTATCATTAATATATATTTTTATCATTAATATTTATTTTTATCATTAATATATATTTTTATCATTAATATTATTTTTATCATTAATATATATTTTTATCATTAATATTTATTTTTATCATTAATATATATTTTTATCATTAATATATATTTTTATCATTAATATTTATTTTTATCATTAATATTTATTTTTATCATTAATATTTATTTTTATCATTAATATATATTTTTATCATTAATATTTATTTTTATCATTAATATTTATTTTTATCATTAATATATATTTTTATCATTAATATATATTTTTATCATTAATATTATTTTTATCATTAATATTATTTTTATCATTAATATTTATTTTTATCATTAATATTATTTTTATCATTAATATTTATTTTTATCATTAATATTTATTTTTATCATTAATATTATTTTTATCATTAATATTTATTTTTATCATTAATATTTATTTTTATCATTAATATTTATTTTTATCATTAATATTATTTTTATCATTAATATTTATTTTTATCATTAATATTTATTTTTATCATTAATATTTATTTTTATCATTAATATTTATTTTTATCATTAATATTTATTTTTATCATTAATATTTATTTTTATCATTAATATTTATTTTTATCATTAATATATATTTTTATCATTAATATTATTTTTATCATTAATATTTATTTTTATCATTAATATTTATTTTTATCATTAATATTATTTTTATCATTAATATTTATTTTTATCATTAATATTTATTTTTATCATTAATATTTATTTTTATCATTAATATTTATTTTTATCATTAATATTATTTTTATCATTAATATTTATTTTTATCATTAATATTTATTTTTATCATTAATATTTATTTTTATCATTAATATTTATTTTTATCATTAATATTTATTTTTATCATTAATATTTATTTTTATCATTAATATATATTTTTATCATTAATATATATTTTTATCATTAATATATATTTTTATCATTAATATTTATTTTTATCATTAATATTTATTTTTATCATTAATATTTATTTTTATCATTAATATTTATTTTTATCATTAATATTTATTTTTATCATTAATATTTATTTTTATCATTAATATATATTTTTATCATTAATATATATTTTTATCATTAATATTTATTTTTATCATTAATATATATTTTTATCATTAATATATATTTTTATCATTAATATATATTTTTATCATTAATATTTATTTTTATCATTAATATATATTTTTATCATTAATATATATTTTTATCATTAATATTTATTTTTATCATTAATATATATTTTTATCATTAATATTATTTTTATCATTAATATTATTTTTATCATTAATATATATTTTTATCATTAATATATATTTTTATCATTAATATTTATTTTTATCATTAATATTTATTTTTATCATTAATATATATTTTTATCATTAATATATATTTTTATCATTAATATATATTTTTATCATTAATATTTATTTTTATCATTAATATATATTTTTATCATTAATATTTATTTTTATCATTAATATATATTTTTATCATTAATATATATTTTTATCATTAATATTTATTTTTATCATTAATATATATTTTTATCATTAATATATATTTTTATCATTAATATTTATTTTTATCATTAATATTTATTTTTATCATTAATATATATTTTTATCATTAATATATATTTTTATCATTAATATTATTTTTATCATTAATATATATTTTTATCATTAATATTTATTTTTATCATTAATATATATTTTTATCATTAATATTTATTTTTATCATTAATATATATTTTTATCATTAATATATATTTTTATCATTAATATATATTTTTATCATTAATATTTATTTTTATCATTAATATTTATTTTTATCATTAATATATATTTTTATCATTAATATTTATTTTTATCATTAATATATATTTTTATCATTAATATTTATTTTTATCATTAATATATATTTTTATCATTAATATTTATTTTTATCATTAATATATATTTTTATCATTAATATTATTTTTATCATTAATATTTATTTTTATCATTAATATTTATTTTTATCATTAATATTTATTTTTATCATTAATATATATTTTTATCATTAATATTTATTTTTATCATTAATATTTATTTTTATCATTAATATTTATTTTTATCATTAATATATATTTTTATCATTAATATATATTTTTATCATTAATATATATTTTTATCATTAATATTTATTTTTATCATTAATATATATTTTTATCATTAATATATATTTTTATCATTAATATTTATTTTTATCATTAATATTTATTTTTATCATTAATATTTATTTTTATCATTAATATTTATTTTTATCATTAATATTTATTTTTATCATTAATATTTATTTTTATCATTAATATTTATTTTTATCATTAATATTTATTTTTATCATTAATATTTATTTTTATCATTAATATTTATTTTTATCATTAATATTTATTTTTATCATTAATATTTATTTTTATCATTAATATTTATTTTTATCATTAATATTTATTTTTATCATTAATATATATTTTTATCATTAATATATATTTTTATCATTAATATATATTTTTATCATTAATATTTATTTTTATCATTAATATTTATTTTTATCATTAATATTTATTTTTATCATTAATATTTATTTTTATCATTAATATTTATTTTTATCATTAATATTTATTTTTATCATTAATATATATTTTTATCATTAATATATATTTTTATCATTAATATTTATTTTTATCATTAATATATATTTTATCATTAATATATATTTTTATCATTAATATATATTTTTATCATTAATATTTATTTTTATCATTAATATATATTTTTATCATTAATATATATTTTTATCATTAATATTTATTTTTATCATTAATATATATTTTTATCATTAATATTTATTTTTATCATTAATATTTATTTTTATCATTAATATTTATTTTTATCATTAATATTTATTTTTATCATTAATATATATTTTTATCATTAATATTTATTTTTATCATTAATATTATTTTTATCATAATATTTATTTTTATCATTAATATTTATTTTTATCATTAATATTTATTTTTATCATTAATATTTATTTTTATCATTAATATTTATTTTTATCATTAATATTTATTTTTATCATTAATATATATTTTTATCATTAATATTTATTTTTATCATTAATATTTATTTTTATCATTAATATTATTTTTATCATTAATATTTATTTTTATCATTAATATTTATTTTTATCATTAATATTTATTTTTATCATTAATATTTATTTTTATCATTAATATTTATTTTTATCATTAATATTTATTTTTATCATTAATATTTATTTTTATCATTAATATTTATTTTATCATTAATATTTATTTTTATCATTAATATTTATTTTTATCATTAATATTTATTTTTATCATTAATATTTATTTTTATCATTAATATTTATTTTTATCATTAATATTTATTTTTATCATTAATATTTATTTTTATCATTAATATTTATTTTTATCATTAATATTATTTTTATCATTAATATTTATTTTTATCATTAATATATATTTTTATCATTAATATTATTTTTATCATTAATATTTATTTTTATCATTAATATATATTTTTATCATTAATATATATTTTTATCATTAATATTTATTTTTATCATTAATATATATTTTTATCATTAATATATATTTTTATCATTAATATATATTTTTATCATTAATATTTATTTTTATCATTAATATATATTTTTATCATTAATATATATTTTTATCATTAATATTTATTTTTATCATTAATATATATTTTTATCATTAATATTTATTTTTATCATTAATATTTATTTTTATCATTAATATTTATTTTTATCATTAATATATATTTTTATCATTAATATATATTTTTATCATTAATATATATTTTTATCATTAATATATATTTTTATCATTAATATATATTTTTATCATTAATATTTATTTTTATCATTAATATTTATTTTTATCATTAATATTTATTTTTATCATTAATATTTATTTTTATCATTAATATTTATTTTTATCATTAATATATATTTTTATCATTAATATATATTTTTATCATTAATATATATTTTTATCATTAATATTTATTTTTATCATTAATATTTATTTTTATCATTAATATTTATTTTTATCATTAATATTATTTTTATCATTAATATATATTTTTATCATTAATATTTATTTTTATCATTAATATATATTTTTATCATTAATATATATTTTTATCATTAATATTTATTTTTATCATTAATATATATTTTTATCATTAATATATATTTTTATCATTAATATTTATTTTTATCATTAATATTTATTTTTATCATTAATATTATTTTTTATCATTAATATTTATTTTTATCATTAATATTTATTTTTATCATTAATATATATTTTTATCATTAATATTTATTTTTATCATTAATATATATTTTTATCATTAATATATATTTTTATCATTAATATATATTTTTATCATTAATATTTATTTTTATCATTAATATTTATTTTTATCATTAATATTTATTTTTATCATTAATATTTATTTTTATCATTAATATTTATTTTTATCATTAATATTTATTTTTATCATTAATATTTATTTTTATCATTAATATTTATTTTTATCATTAATATTTATTTTTATCATTAATATTTATTTTTATCATTAATATTTATTTTTATCATTAATATTTATTTTTATCATTAATATTTATTTTTATCATTAATATTTATTTTTATCATTATATTTATTTTTATCATTAATATTTATTTTTATCATTAATATTTATTTTTATCATTAATATTTATTTTTATCATTAATATTTATTTTTATCATTAATATTTATTTTTATCATTATATTTATTTTTATCATTAATATTTATTTTTATCATTAATATTATTTTTATCATTAATATTTATTTTATCATTAATATTATTTTTATCATTAATATTTATTTTTATCATTATATTTATTTTTATCATTAATATTTATTTTTATCATTAATATTTATTTTTATCATTAATATTTATTTTTATCATTAATATTTATTTTTATCATTAATATTTATTTTTATCATTATATTTATTTTTATCATTAATATTTATTTTTATCATTAATATTTATTTTTATCATTAATATTTATTTTTATCATTATATTTATTTTTATCATTAATATTTATTTTTATCATTAATATTTATTTTTATCATTAATATTTATTTTTATCATTATATTTATTTTTATCATTAATATTTATTTTTATCATTAATATTTATTTTTATCATTAATATTTATTTTTATCATTAATATTTATTTTTATCATTAATATTTATTTTTATCATTAATATTTATTTTTATCATTAATATTTATTTTTATCATTAATATTTATTTTTATCATGATATTTATTTTTATCATTATTATTTATTTTTATCATTAATATTTATTTTTATCATTAATATTTATTTTTATCATTAATATTTAAAAATCCATAAATCGAACACTTAGAAAAGAGCTCGGCAGTGTAAGGGTTAATACTGGCAATAAGTTATGTTTAACCTGCCATTACCACCGAAACGAAGGATGCGAGGGGATTTCATTGAAATGTTCAAGATAATCAAAGGATTCGATAATATCAATACAGAAGATTACATTACTTTTAATCGATCAAATATAACAAGAAGACGTCACTCTTTTAAGATTCCTGGTAAAAGATTCACATCAAACAAAGCCAAGCACTTCTTTTTCAATCGGATCGTTAACGTTTGGAACTCCCTGCCCGCCAATGTCGTCGACAGTAAAACAATTACTACGTTCAAAAATAGACTTGACAAATATTTAGAAGCCAATCCACAACTAAAATACTATCCGTTAACGTAGCAAACTTTCAGTAAGTTCATCCTGATGTACCTAACTTACGAAATGTCGATTCAAAAGACGTCGCTAGTGGCCTGACATCGCTTGCCAGGAAGTAGTGGTAGCAGTAGTGGTAGTGACAGTAGTGATAGTGACAGTAGTGGTAGTAGTAGTGGTAGCAGTAGTGGTAGTGACAGTCTGGTCTTGGTTGGCCTTCCTTTCCCTGCCAGCCATGGGTGGGGGGAGAAGCCTTCACCCTTACTATCCTGTATCCTTCACTCTAGACTAGATAGTGTACTCACAAACAGCCTCGTAAGGGCCAGCAGGCCTGTTGCTGTTTGTTCTTCCTATGTGTTCCTATGTGTTCCTCCTCTTGAGACCTTCAACAAGAGGAAGAGGAAGACCATAAGAAGAGGAGGAGGAAGAGGAATTTTTTTATACATAACCAGAAAAGCTGAGTCAGTGGAGGAGAGATGAAGAGGTGTAGAGGAGGAGGAGGAGGAGGAGGAGGAGGAGGAGGAGGAGGAGGAGGAGGAGGAGGAAGAAGAAGAGGAGGAGGAGGAAGAGGAAGAGAACTGTTAAAAAAATATACAACTAAAGAGAACTATAACATTTTTTTCCCTCTCTCTCTCTCTCTTTCTCTTCCTCTCTTTCCATATCTTTTCCTCCTCCTCTTCCTCCTCCTCCTCCTCCTCCTCCTCCTCCTCCTCTTGGACTTTCTTTACTGATATTGTTACTGTTTCTTATCTGGCTTGCCTCGTTCATTGTAGAGAGAGAGAGAGAGAGAGAGAGAGAGAGAGAGAGAGAGAGAGAGAGAGAGAGAGAGAGAGAGAGAGAGAGAGAGAGAGAGAGAGAGATAATTACTTAACTAGTTTCTGAGAAGGGATTATCTCTCTGTCTCTTTGTCTTGCTGTATGTATGTATGTGTTCCTGTTAATCTCTACTCTCTCTACTCTCTCTCTCTCTCTCTCTCTCTCTCTCTCTCTCTCTCTCTCTCTCTCTCTCTCTCTCTCTCTCTCTCTCTCTCTCTTCAAGTCTTTACATTTTGCGTATAAAAGTAAATTACAAGTGCTTTTGATTAAGTAATTGAGAGAGAGAGAGAGAGAGAGAGAGAGAGAGAGAGAGAGAGAGAGAGAGAGAGAGAGAGAGAGAGAGAGAGAGAGAGAGAGAGAGAGAGAGAGATTATACATACAACACCTTACTCCTTCCAGTCTCACGCTCCACTTCGTCTCTTCGTTAGAATTAAAGTCTTCTTCCTCCTCCTCCTCCTCCTCCTCCTCCTCCTCCTCCTCCTCCTCCTCTTCCTCTTCTTCTTGTTCCAGTTAAAGTGAAGCAGGTAGTGATAACAAGGAAGTAACCAACCTCCCTAACCTTGCTTCGTTAGAGTTAGAGTTATCTCACTCGCTAAGACGTGATGGTTTTCTTTCTTTCTTTCTCTTTCTCTCTCTCTCTCTCTCTTTCTTTATTTCATTCTCTCTCTTTTTTTTTTATTTATTTTTTTTTTTATTTCTGATTCGATATCGTGTTTTATTTCGTTCATTCTTCTTCTTCTTCTTCTTCTTCTTCTATCTTCTTC
>JAPQNM010000009.1:5081084-5098584 GCA_029783475.1 Metacarcinus magister | reverse complement strand
AATTACGTTTTTAATGACACTCAGCACACGTTCATAGCAGTTATGAACACCTGCTTTCCCTGATTACAATTCCCATATCATTTTAAACACTCATTTTCTCCCTATAAACAACAACAACACTACTTGCTTTTAAGGGAAAACTTTACCACCCCGAGTTTAATTTACTAGTTTCAAAGGCAGGTTTCATCTCAGCTTGTACGACAGTGTGTGTATATGTTATAGAGTTTGATTAAAAAAAAAAGGTATATGTGTGTGTGTGTATGTTTTTTTTTATATGTTTAGTATCCATTGGGTAATTTTTTTTTCGGAGTTCATTTTAGGATTGTTTTGGAAAAGTGTACACTACTCTGCATTAACTACGTCTGCATAGGTAGGAGGAAGGAAGAAAAAAATATATTAAACGTTCCTTGAGTTGCAATATTTAGAAGATATTTTATAAACTCTTCTCTCGCTGCTTCGTTAAATAATAAAATATAGATTATGAATTCCACGGCCATTCATAATCTATAATCTCAACATTAATAGAGAATTTTTACCAACCCTTCAGATACACTCGCAAAATTATACCTTTTTTGCAATTTAGTGACACAGAGGGCTATGCAAAATCTGTAGGTGGGTCTGTGTGCCTTAATCAACCTGGAAGCATCCTGGGCGCACCTGTTCCGGGGCTTAATTAAACCTGCAGCCTCCAGTTACCTGTCCAACATCTTAATTATCCTTCCTATAGCTCCTAGTACACCTATTCAACATAGATCTGACTACCAAAACACCTTTACATTTGTTTTCCCTCCTCTTCCCTTTTCTCTCTTCTCTCCCTCTCTCCTTCACTCCTCCAATTACACATGTCGTTTTTTATATCTGGATTACGTGGAAACCCTTTATTCCTCCTTCATCTGCACACCTGTGTTTAATTACAACGCACCTGTGTCTCTATTTTTTTTTTTATCTTACTAGATGAGTTCTGCTTCATTCCCTTTCCCTTTCTCTTTTTCCTGCTCCTCTTCATTTCTCTTCTCCTTATTGTTCTCTTTCTAGCCCCCCTCCTCCTCTTCCTCCTCTTCATCTTCCGCCTCTTCCTCACATCTGTTTAGCATCTGTAATAAAACAAATGCCTCTGTTTCCTATTCCTCGCACGCCTGTCATGTAAACCACACCTTTACTACCTCTGTATCACCCACTACTGCTCCTTCCTCGTACATCCCACACCTGTCATCACTAAACCAACATCTGTCTACCTACCTATGAATCATGCAATACTATTCCCTACTAAATTCATACCTGTCTCGTACTACTTCCTCCACACACCTGGTAACTTAAATTATTACAGGTGTTGTTTTATCATTATTTATTGATAGGTGTTTGTATTGTGGTATTTCTTTCATTTATTTATGTTTATCTTTCGAAATATTTCACTGGTTCCTTATCTTTCCTCACCTGTCTGTTACCTGAGATTATCCTGTGATCCTTCTGCTTCCTACACCTGTCTCTTGGTCTCACTTTGTCTCACCTGTCTAAACTTACCTGTCTTTTTTCTCTGTCTCCCTTGCAGGCGTGGGAGCTGTGGGTGAAAGATGTGCAGCTGTCAGACGCTGGTCAGTACGAGTGTCAGCTCACGACACACCCTCCTGTCACCTTCCACTTCACCCTCAAAGTAACACGTAAGTACTAATGTGTTTTGTGCTTCTTCTACCTCTTCCTCTTTTGAGAGAGAGAATGACACTTGCTGAACGATTTTTTTCATCTCTTTCTTTGTCTATTTTGGTGTAAAGAATGTGTGTTTAAGATACTCTAAAGGTTTGGTTTGTTTAGCTGAGAAATAAAAAAAAAAATATATATATATCATCTGTATATAGGTAAGTAAACACTGTGGCTTGTCCTATCTGCTGTCTATTGTGTTTTGTTAACCCAGTTAGGAGACATGCAAGGTCATCTTTCTGTAAACAATTCTAGACTTTCTGTAACAATTGATAATATTCAGAATTCCTACAAGCTCTCCAACAATTTATTAAGAGACTAACAAGGATTTGCTTCCCAATTATTTTGAGTCTGTTGTTCAAATCAGTGTATGTCTGTAAACCTTCACGTTCATATGACTGTGAATTCAGCTTTTAATTAATTCCACGAGTGAAGTGACTGTGGTATTTACAAAACATTGGTTGATGCACATAAGGTGAACAAAATAACAGATAAAACAGACCCAAGTGGAGCTGTTTTAATCAAGAGTTATACATAATATATTCAGAGGCAATACAAACAGACTCACACGCTTGGTTGATGAAGATTAGATGCGAAAGTTTTCACCTCCAAGTTACATGATTGGATTCCTTAGCGTGTGTGAGAGAGGCACTTATAAATGTTGTATTATATTCCCATGATTGACTGAGCCCAAGCACACGATTCTAATTACGAGATAGATAGAAACACACACACACACACACACACACACAAACACAAACACACACAAACACACACACCACTGACCTTAACACACCATTCTAAACACTACTATAAAACACACCTCCCTGCTTGATTGCCAAAGTTACCTGAGTGTAATTATCTCACCTGTGTGTCTGTGTGTGTGTGTGTGTCTGTGTGTGTGTGGTGTGGTGTGTGTGTGTGTGTTAATTAAGGTGTTCTGGGGGTACGCCTCGGTGCATGTGTGTTTGAGGTGTGTTCTTTAAAGTGGAAGGGAACACCACCAACTCTGTACCTAGGAGTGAAATGCAGTAAAGGTCACGGTCTGTGTTTACTAGCGAGTGTTTCGTTTATATGGCCTTTGTTTTGCATGTGTTGGGAGAATGTACAAGATGGGATATGAATGTGTGTGTGTGTGTGTGTGTGTGTGTGTGTGTGTGTGTGTGTGTGTGTGTGTGTGTCTGTCTGTGTGTGTGTGTGTGTGTGTGTGTGTGCAGCAGTTTCTCTTGTTATTGTGAATAGTTTTGTGTGTCTCTGTATACACACACACACACACACACACACACACACACACACACACACACACACACACACACACACACACACACCTATGTAACTCGCCTGGCTGAATCACCTCATTGACTATACCGAATTATTAATGAGAGAGAGAGAGAGAGAGAGAGAGAGAGAGAGAGAGAGAGAGAGAGAGAGAGAGAGAGAGAGAGAGAGAGAGAGAGAAAGAGCACAGGATGACTTTGATGTCTTACTTTAAACTAGACTTTGCCAAGCTTCTTAATGCCTGCAAGGGAAGTTCACAGCGTGTGATGTATGATATGTAAATATTTATGCTAAGTAAGGTAGGCCAGTCTTACCCGGAGGGACTGTTCTGCCTCCAGGGAACAGTACCAGGACTAGGACGATGCTTAAGATGATGGAATAGAGGAGGAGGAGGAGGAGGAGGAGGAGGAGGAAGAAGAGGAGGAGGAGGAATGCGTGATGAGACGAAATATAATCATAATAACTCGGGTCGTTTCTTGCAATGTTATTTCAAGGTCATGCTAATGTTTCTCTCTCTCTCTCTCTCTCTCTCTCTCTCTCTCTCTCTCTCTCTCTCTCTCTCTCTCTCTCTCTCTCTCTCTCTCTCTCTCTCTCTCTCTCTCTCTCTCTCTCTCTCTCTCTCTCTCTCTCATTCTTCCTTTCTTCCTTCTTCCTCTCTCATTTAATTCCTTCCTCACACTTTCATCCTTATCTTTCTCTTCCATTCACCTTCGATTCTCTTATTCCTTCACTCTGTCCTTGTCTCTCTACTTTCCTATCATATCCCTTCTTCCACCTTTCCTTCTCTGCCTCCTCCTCCTCCTCCTCCTCCTCTTCAAATGAGTCCAGAGAAGATTTGAATACTTAATCAAGTCTCGATATTACACATGAAAAGACATTGAAATCTATCTAGTTCGCTGTTTCATGTATATGTTTTTATATGTATACTTGTCTCATTTTTTATGCATTAGAATCGAAATTAGCATTGGATTGATTGTATGTATTCTGTAAGACTCATTTCAATTTATACTCCTCCATTTGTTTTAAAATTTTGGTCTTGAGAGAGATATAAATTGATAGTATAATGAATGCCTTATTATTATTATTATTTATTTATTTATTTATTTATTTTTTGAGAGTAAGGAAGGTTGTCAGGAGTTGATGGTATTTATTTCTATATAACTCTTTTTCATCTGTATTTTTTCTATTTTTTTATTTTGATGGACAGAAAGAAAATTGAAATACAGAATAGTTATGAGAATTCTCTTTATATATATATATTTTTTCCTTTTTCTTGTGGAGTCAATATTTTATTTGATCTAGTTCGTTATTCAAAATTCTACGATACTTTTTAGCTGAATGTCAAAACTACCAACACTTCCCAATTTCCTGGTCTTTCGTTTTCACTAAATTGACTATTTTTCACTTTTTTTCTATTATGAAGTAAAAGTACAGGTTTTACACTATTCAGGTGGAAGAGTGAGGCAGGTGAGAAGTGCTAATTAAGACAAGTAGCCAGGTAATTGGTGCTTTATCTCACTTTTTAATAGTTACACCTCACCTTGTATGACTTTGTATCAGATTTTTAAGGTAAGGTTAGTGTGTGCCCCGTTTTCTTTACCTTTCCTCACCTCTATTTGTCTATCTGTCTGTGTGTTTCTTTCTCTCTCTTTCTCTTTCTCCCTCATTCCCTTCCCTCTCACCCTTCCCTTTCTCTCCTATTCCCTTCCCTCTCTCTCTTTCTCTTTCCTCTTCTTTTCCTTTACATTCATTCTTTCTTTTGTGTTTTTTTTTTCTTCTCTACTTCTTTTCACTTCCTCACCTCCTCTTCCTACCTTCCAATTCTTCCTCTTTCTTTATTTTTTCTTACCAAATGTCATTTACCCACTCTTTCTCCACCTCACTTAATCCTCCTCCTCCTTCTCCTCCTCCTCCTCCTCCTCCTCCTCCTCCTCCTCCTCCTCCTCCTCCTCCTCCTCCTCCTCCTCCTCCTTCTTGAGATTAAAATTATATTGCCTCATTTTCTTCTCTTACGTCTTCGCAAACAAAAATAATGAATGACTGGATGTATTTTTTCTTTCTTCTTTTCTTCAGGTTTTTTCTTCATTTTTCAGTACTTTTTTTCTTCTCTTCCTTTCTTCTTCTTCTTCTCTTCTTTGCTTCTTGCTTACAATTTCGCTGTTGGATGTTCTCGAAAGCAAGTAAGCCAGACAGGATTGAAAATTAACATATTCATTTATTTATCAACTCTATTCATTTTCTGTTGTATTTTGTTGTTGTGTTTTTGTGGAAAGGCTGCACGTGTCTCTCTCTCTCTCTCTCTCTCTCTCTCTCTCTCTTTCTCTCCTACTCTTTATCAATTCTTTACTCTCTTATTCTCTGCTTTCTGAAGTGATTGATTGAGCTTTGAAAAATTGATCATCATTGGGTAGAGAATGAAATTAATTTAGGATATGCAGTGAATATGTAATAAATGTGATGCTGGAGTGTTATTTATTATGTTATTATTTATTATTATTATTATTTTATTATATTTTTTTTTGAGATCAGTTGTCAGTTTTGTATAGATGAAATGAGGCTTATATATTTATCATAATTTTGTTTTTTACTTAATACTTTTCTTATCTAGTTTCTATTATATATACTTTAGTTAATGCTGTGATGTTTTTTTTTGTTTTTTTGTTTTTTTGAAAGTAAATAATATCGATGTGTTTCAATAATGTTGTTGAGAAGATGTTTAATTTATATAAAGACTGAACCAATAAATGTTTTCTCTTCTCTTCTCTTCATTGTTGTTAGTGACTTTTTATGAAGGGGTGAAGTGAGAGAGAGAGAGAGAGAGAGAGAGAGAGAGAGAGAGAGAGAGAGAGAGAGAGAGAGAGAGAGAGAGAGAGAGAGAGAGAGAGAGAGAGAGAGAGAGTGGATTTCGTAATATATCATGATGAAAAGCATATAATAAACGTAAAAGGATATTAATTGATGTAAATTAATGAGAATATTGATGATGGTATTGCATTGTGTAAATTTACCACATTTATCCACTATTTCATTTTCTCTCTCTCTCTCTCTCTCTCTCTCTCTCTCTCTCTCTCTCTCTCTCTCTCTCTCTCTCTCTCTCTCTCTCTCTCTCTCTCTCTCTCTTTGTCTTTTCCTTTGCTTTTCGTTTTCTTCTTTTCCTGTTTTTTTTTTTTTTTTTCCTTCCTTCGTTCTTTATCTTCTTTTTTCATTTTGTTTAACGTTTCTTGGAATTTGTATTTTTTTTTGTCTTTTGTTTTATGTCAGTTATATTTTTCTTCTTGTTGCTGAAGTTTTTTTTTTTCTTCCCTGTAGCGCATTTCATTTTTCTTTTGTTTATTATTTGTCCTTGATTTAATTTTCTCCACTTTTCTTTTTTCCTCATTGATAATTTTCCATTTTTTTCATTAATTTTTTTTCATATCAGTCCTTCTTTCCTCTTTCTTTTTCATCTTTTTCTTCCATATCTGAAAAAGAAGAAAAATCGTTAAACCAGGGATATTCTTTTATATTATTATTATTATTATTATTATTATTATTATTATTATTATTATTATTACTACTTCGAATGGACGGAAGACTCATTTTGCCTTAAGTTCTCATTTACATACACACAGAGAGACAAAGGCTGCAGGTGGAGGTACAAATTAATTAATGACAAGAATGATAATAATAATAATAATAATAATAATAATGATAATAACACACGTAATTAAGGGTTTGCATTGCCTGTGTGTTAGTGTTTTTAATGTGTTTTTCAGTGTTGTAATGTTGCATAAATTCTGGTGTTGTTTAAAGGTAGGTTTCCACTAAATTAGGAGTGAAGGTATGAAATGTGACGTTGTTATTATTATTATTATTATTATCATTATTATTATTACTATTATTATCATTGTTTTCATTATATTCATTAGTATTATCATGGTTAGTGTTGTTCGTAATCATCTTATTCTTCGTAATCATCGTCTACTACTACTATTACTACTACAACAATTACTACCACCATCACCACCACCACACACTAATTTTTGCCTCCAAGAAAATATGTAAAAGTGTTCCTAGATGTTCCCTTGTCGTTGGTGTTGCGTGACGCTGTTATGGTGTTTCGTGCTGGTGTTACGGGCCTCGTAAAGGTGGCTGTGGGGACCCATACTCACCTGGCCTGTCGCACCTGCCGGGGGAAGGGGCGGGGAGGGAGGGGACAAGGGATTAATGGGAAGGAAAGTAAGGTTGTAGGCGTCAGGAAAGGGAAGGAAGGGAAGGAAGGAAAGGAAGGGAAGGATGTGAAGGAAGGGAAGGAAGGGAAGGAAGGAAACACACACACACACACACACACACACACACACACACACACACACACACGCCAAAAAATTAAAGAATATAAGTATTTCATGGTATCATACGAGAAAAAAATAATAGAAAAGAGCTGTTTTGAGAAATTTTAAAAACCTGCATTATTTACTCCGTGTCAAGATGCTAACAATTATAGACACAGGAAGAAAAAGAAACATTTGCAGAAAAAAATAACATTGAATTATTTATGAGAGAGAGAGAGAGAGAGAGAGAGAGAGAGAGAGAGAGAGAGAGAGAGAGAGAGAGAGAGAGAGAGAGAGAGAGAGAGAGAGAGAGAGAGAGAGAGAGAGAGAGAGAGAGAGAGAGAATAAGAAAAAGGTGTATTCTTCATTGTGATAAAAAGTTTGAATTCATTTATTATAACAGATGTTCTTTCTCCGCTGTTTTCTTTTCTTTCTTTTTCTTCTTTTCTTTTCTTTTCTTTGCTGGAGCGATGATGCAAATTATATTAAAGGAGAGCTTGAGGATAAGATGTTTTTTATTTGTTTCTTGTGTTTTCTTGTGAGTCATTATTATATGTATGTTACGTGTGTGTGTGTGTGTGTGTGTGTGTGTGTGTGTGTGTGTGTGGGTGTCTGTGTGCGTGAGAAAATTAATAAATCTTCATGAGCGTGAATACAATTTCGTGTGGAGGTGTGTGCGTGTGTGTGTGTGTGTGTGTGTGTGTGTGTGTGTGTGTGTGTGTGTGTGTGTGTGTGTGTGTGTGTGTGTGAATTACAAGCTCCAATCAAACTTCATAAAGGTGCATTTTTTATTCTCTCACTCACTCTCTATCTTTCTTTCTTTCCTTCTTTCGTCTGTCTCTAATTTATCTTTCTCTCTCTCTCTCTTTCTCACACACACACACACACACACACACACACACACACACACACACACACACACACACACACACACACACACACACACACACACACACACACACACACACACACACACACACACACACACTAATCCTCTCAAGGTCTTCTCAGAGTTTGCACCCAAAAAAAAAAAGTAGTTTTTGAATGTCGGTTCCGAGGAGACGATAATAGGGCTTACGAGTGAGAGAGAGAGAGAGAGAGAGAGAGAGAGAGAGAGAGAGAGAGAGAGAGAGAGAGAGAGAGAGAGAGAGAGAGAGAGAGAGAGAGAGACAGAGAGACAGAGACACCTAAATATCTCCTTACTTCCCTGATATAAACACACACACACACACACACACACACACACACACACACACACACACACACACACACACACACACACACATGAACACACACACTAACAGACAGCTACACAGACTTGACATGAAATAGTTAGTCTAGCCAGATCGATGAAAATTTCAACTCCACAAAACACAACACAAGCGAAAGAGAAAGAAAAAGTAAACAAGAACCAAGACACTGAACATTGAGTTAAACAAAAACACCACAACAACAACAACAACAACAACAACAGCTACTTGCATACATAACTTTTACTGTATTTAAAACTTACCTCAGACAGAACCACTCAACCGGTGCATAAGCTCTTAAATAATTCACTTGTGTGGTGCTGTTTTTTGGGGTGGGTTTTATTTCATCCACTTTGTACGTCAGAGAGTGAGTTGATAAGTGGCACGTTAACACACAACACTCACTTTACTTTGTATTGAGTGTGTTGCGTGTGCCCTTCATTGTATTACTTGTGATGTGCATGTGTTGTGTGTGTGTCTGTGTCTGTGTGCGTGTGTGTGTGTGGTATAATTGTGGTGAGAAATATATGTGAATAGATTTTTTCAGGTAGTGATTCCCGCTTGTAATTCGATTATGTGCTTGTGATTTAAACATGAAGTCCTTGCATGTAATATTAGCTTGTTGATTATGAAACTTTATGGTGTGTGTGTGTGTGTGTGTGTGTGTGTGTGTGTGTGTGTGTGTGTGTGTGTGTGTGTGTGAGGGAGTGTCGAATAGCTTATCGGTAAAATAAATTAGATGGACATGAATACTCTCTCTCTCTCTCTCTCTCTCTCTCTCTCTCTCTCTCTCTCTCTCTCTCTCTCTCTCTCTCTCTCTCTCTCTCTCTCTCTCTCTCTCTCTCTCTCTCTCTCTCACTCTCTCTCTCTCTCTCTCTCTCTCTCTCTCTCTCTCTCTCTCTCTCTCTCTCTCTCTCTCTCTCTCTCTCTCTCTCTCTCTCTCTCTCTCTCTCTCTCTTTATGCAAATTATTCGTATTTTTAATGATGTGACATTAATTAAAATACATTCAGGAGATGGTAATACATGATATCAATATGTAGTCTACTTTACATACACACACACACACACACACACACACACACACACACACACACACACACACACACACACACACACACACACACACACACACACACACACACATACATAATACATTAACACAAAAATATATACATACAGTTGATACAATCCTTCTGTCAGCTACACATTACTAATAAACTAACCTAACCTAACCTACCCTAACCTAACCTAACCTAACCTAACCTAACCTAACCTAACCTAACCTAACCTAACCTAACCTAACCTAACCTAACCTAACCTAACCTAACCTAACCTAACCTTACCATACCTAACCTAACCTTACCTAACCTTACCTAACCTTACCTTACCTTACCTTACCTTACCTTACCTTACCTTACCTTACCTTACCTTACCTTACCTTACCTTACCTTACCTTACCTTACCTTACCTTACCTTACCTTACCTAACCTAACCTAACCTATCCTAACCTAACCTTACCTAACCTAACCTAACCTAACCTAACCTAACCTTTCACTAATTTTTTGGGGCGCAGTTATTTCCTCACCAAATCTGAGTTACCTGCAAATTATTTCTCTCTCTCATTGTTATTATTATGGATAAGCTTAACGTAATGGTAACTAATGGTTGTGTTATGAACTCTTACCGCTAAAGAATATAAAAGGGAAGCCTGAATATCACGTAGCAAATTATGTTAATCTCCTAATGAATGTGTAATTGAATTGGATGGTCGTTTGATGCAATAACAAGCGCTAGGTGACATTATTTCTGTGTGTATATATTAATAGAGAGAGAGAGAGAGAGAGAGAGAGAGAGAGAGAGAGAGAGAGAGAGAGAGAGAGAGAGAGAGAGAGAATGAGAGAATGAGAGAGAATATAACCAGTCTACTTATACACACTAAAAGACACCCACCACCACCACCACCACCACCACCACCACCACCACCGCCATCACTTTACGACCGTCGCTTCCAATATTTTATGAGGGACCGATGGGAAGAAATTTGCCCCTTTACTTTATAGCTTTGGTTCCTTCATGTTTACGATGGAATAATAACCACGTGAGCGGCGCCCCATCACAGTATTAATTCTAGACCCGGAGGAGAAGGATGCAGGTGTGTGTGTTAAGCCGTTTATACATGCTGATGGAAAGGATTTTTTTTTGGGTGGTGGTTTATAAAGGTTCACGAATTTTATAAGGGTTTTTGATTTAACGGTTTTTGATTATTTTAGTTTTTCGATTTTTTTTTTAAAGTTTGCGGTTTTTTTTTATTTTTTTTTTTTTCAAGGTTTTTGATTATTTTTAGTTTTTTCGATTTTTTTTAAGATTTGCGATTTTTTTTTTAAAGTTTTTGATTTCTGAAGATTTTTTGATATTTTTAAAGATTTTCGATTTTGTTAAAGTTCCCTATTTTCATATATTTTCCATTTTACATATACTTACTTCGCTTTAAATATCTTATAAATCAATAGTGCAATCTAGTTTCTTGTTTCGTTATATTTATGTTGTCATATTGAACTAAAAAATGAAAACAACGGTGGATTTCATTGTTACTCTTTCACCGATAAAGCTGAAGATGCAAGTATAGATTTTAGATCCTTCCTAGAAACATTCCTTCACTTATATTGTTCTCTCTTCAAATTTATACGAGTACTTTCAAGGAATATATCTCTTTTTCTGATTCACACGAGTACAAGTTATCTTTTTACCTATACTGAAGCAGACAAAAAGATATATACTTTGTTGGGCAATAAAGTGTTATTGTATATGTATGTGTAAGAATGTAGAAGTAGTAGTAGTAGTAGTAGGAGTAGTAGTTGTTGTTCTAGTTATGGTTTTTGTTATTGTTATTGTTGTTGTAAAAAAGATAATAACTGATATTGATAAAGAAATAAATAACGAATACAACAGTTATATCAATAATAACAATAATGATAATAATAATACCTATAATATTAATAATGATAATAATAATAGCAATAATAATGATGATGCAAATATTAATGATCTTCCTGATTCTTCGTTGAATGAGTTAGGATCAATTTACTCTCATTAAACCATCGTAAACCAAGGTGTCCAGTGTGCAGCACGGTATGATATTAAAACAAAATATCACGTCATTAACCTACATAATGATGATGATAATGAATACGATACATGAGAGAGAAAAGAAAGAAGAAAAAAAAAAAGAGAGAAAGAAAGACAAAGAGAGTTAAAAAAGTGCACGTATAAATCTTGCTTACTCATCTTCTCATCGATTTTCTCATCAATCTTTTACACACTTGAGAATCCCTGCCTTGCAAACCCTTATGAGATGAAGGGTAATGAGGCTCCCCCACCCCCCTCCACCTTCTCTCCACCCCCTTTCCCTCCACCCTCCCTTTACCTACCACCCTTAGCCTCCTAACTCCTTTGCCCACCCTGTTTGCCTCTCCTCCACCCTCCCTTAGCCTCTCACTCCCTCTTTCCCACCATCTCCCTACTTCCCACCCACTTTTACCTCCCACCCTCCCATTTGCCCCTCACCCCCCTTCGCCACCCCCCCCTTGATTTGCTGGGCGAGACCACGGCCTGATGAGACGCTGTAATTAGCCAAGAGTTGATGGTAAAGTTGGCCCGGAGGTAATGTAAGCTAATTAGGACGAAAACTTGGTGACCAGACCAGTCCAGGCTTAATGAAATGCAATTACGTGCTAGGGAGGAAAAGAGAAAGAGAGAGAGAGAGAGAGAGAGAGAGAGAGAGAGAGAGAGAGAGAGAGAGAGAGAGAGAGAGAGAGAGAGAGAGAGAGAGAGAGAGAGAGAAAAGGAGAGTAAGAGGAAGACTATGTACGTGTGTGTCTGTGTTTGTGTGTGTGTGTGTGTGTGTGTGTGTGTGTGTGTGTGTGTGTGTGTGTGTGTGTGTGTGTGTGTGTGTGTGTGTGTGTGTGTGTGTGTGTTTGGCCTACTTAGAGAAAGAAATCTTGTGTAATTGAATATCTTGAGACTTTTCGGTGTTAAAACTAAGAGGAAAGTTTGCCTACAAAGTCTGATAACACGAAGAAGTGGACGATATGTTTAGGTCATTAGTGTGTTTTTTTTGTGTGTGTTTTTTTTTGTGTGTTTTATTGTGTTTTATTTTATTTATTTATTTATTTATTTATTTATTTATGTGTGTGTGTGTGTGTGTGTGTGTTTGTGTGTGTGTCTTATTGTGTTTTATTTTATTTATTTATTTGATTTCTTTATTGTGTTTGTTTGTTTGTGTGTGTGTGTTTATTGTGTTGTTTTTTTATTTTTTGATTTCTTCTTGTTTCTTTTTGTTTGTTTGTTTGTGTGTTTGTGTTTGATGGGATTTAAGTAACTTTCAGAGGTTTCAAATTTCCTGGATTAATTAATAGAAAAAAAAAACTCACAAACTGCTATATTACAAAGGTTTATATATATACAAAAAAAAAAAAAAAACACAATTATAATCTTTAGCACTGAAGTTAATTTAGTTTTCATTACGAATCATGAACATAAAATAAATAATAAAAAAAAAAGGTGAACATATCGGTTATGACCCTAAAAAGTGCTTATCATTTAATTCCGGAAGTTAATTGGGTATATGATAAATGACCATTGATAATAATAATGAAAATAATAATAATAATAACAATAATAATAATAATAATAATAATAATAATAATAATAATAATAATAATAATACAATATACTCAATACATAACATTGAAAGGGATTTTGTTGTCTTCCAATTCTTCTTTCTTTCCTCCTTCATCCTTGTTCTTCCCTCCACCTCTTCCTCTCTTTACCTTTCTCTCTTCCTTGTCTCCCATCCTCCAATTCTTAGTTCTCAGAAGATAATGTCGTGTATGTGTGTGTGTGTGTGTGTGTGTGTGTGTGTGTGTGTGTGTGTGTGTGTGTGTGTGTGTGTGTGTGTGTGCCCGCGCTTTACAAATCATTCAGGCATATTTTTCTTTTGTTTCTCCTGAATTAATTAAAAAATAACGAACTGAAAATCCATATCAGAAAAGCGACACATTTGATTCCATTTTCATCATAGGAACACAAACAAACAAACAAACAGACAGACAGACAGACAAACAAACAAATGAACAAACACACAATAACGAGACAACAATAAAATAAGAAAAATACATAAATACTTATCAATAGTTTCACATTTTTTGATCACTATAGAAATTCACAACCTTATTGATGATTGAATAGAGATTGAAACAAGACTCATTCTCTATGTGTGTGTGTGTGTGTGTGTGTGTGTGTGTGTGTGTGTGTGTGTGTGTGTGTGTGTGTGTGTGTGTGTGTGTGGTGTGTGTGTGTGTGTGTGTGTGTGTGTGTGTGTGTGTGTGTGTGTGTGTGTGTGTGTTGTGTGTGTGTGTGTGTGTGTGTGTGTGTGTGTGTGTGTGTGTGTGTGTGTGTGTGTGTGTGTGTGTGTGTGTGTGTGTGTGTGTGTGTGTGTGTGTGTGTGTGTGTGTGTGTGTGTGTGTGTGTGTGTGTGTGTGTGTGTGTGTGTGTGTGTGGTGTGTGTGTGTGTGGTGTGTGTGTGTGTGTGTGTGTGTGTGTGTTGTGTGTGTGTGTGTGTGTGTGTGTGTGTGTGTGTGTGTGTGTGTGTGTGTGTGTGTGTGTGTGTGTGTGTGTGTGTGTGTGTGTGTGTGTGTGTGTGGTGTGTGTTGTGTGTGTGTGTGTGTGTGTGTGTGTGTGTGTGTGTGTGTGTGTGTGTGTGTGTGTGTGTGTGTGTGTGTGTGTGTGTGTGTGTGGTGTGTGTGTGTGTGTGTGTGTGTGTGTGTGTGTGTGTTGTGTGTGTGTGTGTGTGTGTGTGTGTGTGTGTGTGTGTGTGTGTGTGTGTGTGTGTGTGTGTGTGTGTGTGTGTGTGTGTGTGTGTGTGTTTGCTTTTGGTGTTCATATATTTTTTTTTGTTCTATTTCAGTTTGGTGTTTTATTGTTCTTTTGTTTGGTTTGTTTGCGTTTGTGGCGGTGTTTCTTTTCTTGTATATGAAGAACGTTCTTTTGGCACGAAAACAGTGGCATGTATTTTTTTTTCATTCTTTTTTTTTCTTTCTTTTTTTTTTTTGTATCATCTGCATGGAATTTCTCTTTTATTTTCCATTTCAGTGTTTTATTGAGATTTACATTTCCCGTTCAATTGTTTTTAATATTCAAATTGTTAACACACACACACACACACACACACACACACACACACACACACACACACACACACACACACACACACACACACACACACACACACACACACACACACACATCAATATGTATACACCATTATTTGAATTCGCATACCTTTATATACCTAGAAATGCGTAAATAGAGGAGAATTTACTGTGTGTGTGTGTGTGTGTGTGTGTGTGTGTGTGTGTGTGTGTGTGTGTGTGTGTGTGTGTGTGTGTTGGTGGGAAGATAAATAATAATATCCTATAAAGTTTTTTGATAGTCAATTTTCAGCTCTATATATATGAGAGAGTGATTCTAAAAGGCAAGGTAACATTTCATCCTTGTAACAGACGCCATTGAGTGTATGTTGGAAAAGTATTGAATATTGCACTCCTTTCATTAATACCTGTAACTCTATACCTCACCTTCCTGTATATATATGTTATTCTGTATGCCTGGTATTGTCTGAAAACATCATTAATAGTTTTCATTCTAACGGAACAAGATATAAAATTGAATGACTTTATTAATATTTTTTACAAGGAAACGACTTTAGTAATTATTATATTGTTTATTTATTCAATTTTGTTTTTCTTTCTTTCAATAATTCAATGTTTCTTTTCTTTCATATTTTTACGTAATTTATTTTAGTACATATTTTTTTAGTCCTTACCTGGTCTCACTCTACACATATTTTTCCTTTCAAACAGGTGTGTAAAAATATAGGAAAATAAATATACATGTAATAGAACAGTGATAATAATGATAATGGTAATAATAGTATAATAATAATGATAATAATTGTAATAAAGATAATGATAACCTTTTTCTACCTTCCTCCTACGTATTATAATCAAGCAAATGGGAAGATAGACATGAACATCATTTTTGTCCATATTTTCCAACCTTTTATTCCCATCAGAACACATCATCTTTTCCTTACCAATAGCCAGTCAATGCCCTTCCGTGACCTATAACATTTGAACACACATCAACAATTCTGACAATATCTTTAATAATCCCTAACTTTTCCATCTTTTTTGTTTTATATATCCTCTTCACTAATCCCTTTGACATTAATATACGTGATTTAATATATATTCTGTTTTATTTTCTTCCCCTACAGAGGCTGAGGCGGTGGTGAGCGGGCCTACGGAAGTTCATATTGAGGAAGGTTCAAAGCTTGCTCTGGAATGTCACGTTCAATATGCAGCATCACCTCCCGTTTATATCTTTTGGTATCATAACTCTACCATGGTGAACTACGCCCGTCAACACTCCCTGGAGGTAGGTGTGGGTGTGTGTGTGGGTGTGTGTGTGTGTGTGATTGGGACTAGTTTCTCTCTCATCATTTTTTTCTATTTTATGCTGAAGTCTATTTTATTTTTGTTCTTTTCCTTGGTTTGTTTTTGAATTTCTTTCCCCTTTTCACTCTTGCTTATTTCTAAACACATTTTTTTCCTTTCAATTAAATTTTTCCGCCGTTTTTATTTTGCATTTCCTTGTTAATATATATTTTTCTAAGTATGGTTGACATTTTTTATAAAGAATCACTCGCTAGTAGTTATATATCCTTGCACACATATATACACACACAGAGCAACAAACATATTTACCTACCTCCCACAGCCAAACATCTCACATACATACATACATACATACATACATCTTTCCCTGCAACACACACACACCTTCAACACACACACACACACCTGTCACCCATCACGCATCCCTTTCCCTCCACAGGTGCAACATCATAACTACACAAGCAATCTAGTGGTGACGCGGGTCCGGCCATCAGATGCTGGAACTTACACTTGCGAGCCTCACCTGGCCACACCTGCCAACGTGACTGTGCATGTGTTTACAGGTGAGTTAATTAAAAGATATGGAGATAGAGGGACAGAGGGAAGGAAGTGAGGAGGTCTGAGTAGGGTGGAGAGGAGAGAGAGAGAGGGAGGTAAGAAATACAGAGACAGAGAGAGACAAAAAATAACTCACATATATATAGGTTACCAAGGAAAAAATCTCTCTCCTCTTGTTTTTCCTCTTTCCTTTCCCCTCAGTGCTGCCTCCTGTTTCCTCTCATCCGTAAAACACTCCTTTCTTCTCAATAGCATACGGATACAGCCTTTAGTTACACTGTATTTTCTGTATCTATTGCATTGTCCTCAAAACACGAATCTGCCTCTAGCTTTCCCTCACAAGACAAGGAAAACAGAGGGTGGAATATCTCTCTCTCTCTCTCTGTCTCTCTCTCTCTCTCTCTCTCTCTCTCTCTCCATCTCTCTCTCTCCTCTCATCTCTCTCTCTCTCTCTCTCTCTCTCTCTCTCTCTCTCTCTCTCTCTCTCTCTCTCTCTCTCTCATGGGAGGAAGTTAAGAAAGTCTGGACAGGGAAACGAGACACAGTAGGAAGAGAAAGAGGAAGAGGAGGAAGAGGAAGAGGAGGAGGAAACAGGAGTAAATTGTCATAGAGTTCATGTGAAGGTTGAATGTCTGTGTCTGTCTGTCTGTCTGTCTGTCTGTCTGTCTGTCTGTCTGTCTGTCTAACCCTCCCTCCTCTCTCTCTCTCTCTCTCTCTTTCTATCTTTCTTTCTTTCTCTTGCTCTAATCTCTTACCCATTCCACCCTGTCTTTTCTCCACTTTAATTTCCTTGCCTCTCTCTCCCTCTCTCCCTCTCTCTCTCTCTCTCTCTCTCTCTCTCTCTCTCTCTCTCTCTCTCTCTCTCTCTCTCTCTCTCTCTCTCTCTCTCT
>JAPQNM010000009.1:5063584-5076084 GCA_029783475.1 Metacarcinus magister | reverse complement strand
TTCATAATGCTTCCTTATTTTTCTTTTCGTTTGATTTAATTTCGTGTCACCTCACCCAGAGACTTTTAATATTAGCTTATGGCAAGATTGTCATTATACTCATTGTTAAATGTGAATTGTAAATATAATATATACGTGGCATGTTAGCTGGCTCATTATTATCATTATTATTATTATTATTATTATTATTATTATTATTATTGTTATTATTACAATTATCATCATTGTTTGTTGTCTACTAATCTCATTTTAGAGATTGTTATTCTAATGTAAGTAATATAGGTGTGTGTGTGTGTGTGTGTGTGTGTGTGTGTGTGTGTGTGTGTGTGTGTGTGTGTGTGTGTGTGTGTGTGTGTGTGTGTGTGTGTGTGTTTGTGTGTTTCTAGGTTATTGAAGTGTTGTATTTGTACATATAGTTAATACAAGAAAATAATAATATATTGTGTTAAAAGTTAGAGGAAAAAAAAACATTTCCATAATTATTTCAAAATGGAAAAAGAAGAAGAAAAATACTACAGGCAAATAAATAATGATAAAAAATGAAGAAACATAAACATTCACATCAAATAAAATGTGCAATTGGAATAAAGAAAATAGAAAATAGGAAAGGAAGACCTGAATATCACTTCCAAATATGAAGAGAAGACTTGATATGAAAGGCAGATGAAAGGAATGGAAAAATGTATATATAAACTATCATTCTTTGTTAGTGAAGGACAGTTTTGAACATTTTATAGAACATTTCAAGCGAGGTTGACGAAATATGAATGAGGTGAATGGTGCCAACGAAGAAAGGAAATGATGTTATGTACAAAAGAATGAAAAGGGAAAGGAAAATATGAGAAAATGATTGTCAGAAATACAGAAAACATATAGAAAAGTAAAAACAAGTCAAAATATATATAAAAAAACAAACAATATATGGATAGATAAATAAAATAAAATAACAGTGAAAATAAACGTAACTGATAACTCTACGTCAACATATAAAGAAACTACAAAGAAAATTATATAACAACATTAATTCCATATATATATTTTAGTATATGGTAAAAATACTTAACGTTTTTCCTGTACTAGTCATTAAAAACGTTCTCTCTCAAACGTTCGTTACTCAACACTTCAATAACGATCACGTGAAGAAAAAAAAAAGAAAAAAAACATTATATAACCGTAACCAAATTTTTCTGGTGACGAAAGAGAGAGAAAAAAAACTCCCAATTTATGTGTACCGTTTAAGGACTTTTTATTTTCTTTTTCTTGGGGTACATTTTTGCACCTTTATGCTATGTAACTGCTATGTACCTTCTGCTACATATCCGCTGTGAGAGGTGCATCATGTTAAATACAGGTAATGAGAACAATTAACGCACGTAGACAGGTAGGTAAGGTAGAGGCAGGTAAGGTAAACAAAATTCGGTAGCTTAGGTAACACAAATCTGAAAAAGACAGAAATTGGTCCAGTTTTCATTGATATTGGGAAAAAAATCTATTGGTTAGGCACAAAATTGGTATGTTAGGGGTAAATAGACAGGTTATTTAGATGAATATTGAAGAGTAAGTTTCATAAGACAGACATTAAAATTGGTAGTGTAGAAAGTGCAATTGGCAAGAGTAGGTAACAATTCCACAGGTGATTTCAGGTGAGAGATATTACCTGTACATTTTTCTTGTATATAAATGAACCAAGACTCTCTCTCTATCTCTCTCTCACTCTTTCTCTCACTCTCTCACTCTCTCACTCTTAGGGAGACTGTACATAAGGGTGTTTACGTGTGCATGTTATCAGAGTGACTAATGAGTGATTAAAAAATATATAATAAGTGAAAATGAAAATAACTACAAAAATAATTAATCTCTTCATCAATTAATTCCTCATCAATGCGATTTTGGGTCAATTCATTTGTAAATATTTGGGTTAATGAAAGTGAAGCAAATTATACAACAATTTAAACAAAAAAAAAATGGATGATTATATACATATATATATACACATTTTTTTTCAGATTCAAAATAATGGAAGGAATAAATTCAATGTTTTTAAAGATATGTAAAAAAAAATGTTTAAGAAGACAGAGATGGATTGGTAACGCATTTTTTTTGGTTTCATTTTGAGTATTGTTCCATTTATACTCCCCCCTCCTCCTCCTCCTCCTCCTCCTCCTCCTCTTCTCTTCCTCCTTTCTCTCCTCTCTCCATCTACTCCTTCCTCCATCCCCCCCCCCAATAATGGCCTCATTAAATACCAAGTCAATATTTTACTTTTCCTTCGTTTTTTTTTCTCAGGTGACAAATTTGATTAATTGGACCAGGAGTGCCACGTGCAACACCTGTAATTGATGTTTGATTGAGGTTTTATGTTACCTGGAGGAAGATAATTTGTGGTTTCTCTCCAGTTTCCCCCTCCTTCCCTCCTTCCCTTCTTTACCTCGCTTCCCTTCCTTTCCTTCCTTCATTCCATTTTCTTTCCTCAAGGCTCAAGAAATATTTCCCATTTCTTTAAGTGTTCACAAAGTTTTCGTTTTCTCCTCCTCCTCCTCCTCCTCCTCCTCCTCCTCCTCCTCCTCCTCCTCCTCCTCCTCCTCCTCCTCCTCCTCCTCCTCCTTCTTCTTCGTCTCTTCCTCCTCCTCTTTCTTCTCTTTACTCTCCTCCTTCTCTTTCTTCCTAATTTTCTCACGTTTCCACTACCTATGCCTCCTCCTCCTCCTCCTCCTCCTCCTCCTCCTCTTCTTTAAGCGTTCCAATATTATTCTCTGTGGTCAATGTGGAGTGTCCTATATTTCTATGTATTTTGACAATAAAATGAGAGAAAAATAAATTCAGATGTATTAATTCCACCTTTGTAATGTGTGGGTTGTGTGTGTGTGTTTTTTTTTCTTCTGTTAATTATTGTGTTTGTGTATGTTTTTATTTTTATATGTGTGTGTACGTTTTCATGTATGTGTATGTGTTTTTTCTAGGTTATTTTCCCGCTCTCTCTTTTTTTATCTCTTTCTCTCTCTCTTTTATTTTTGTCCAGAGAAACAGAGAGAGAGAGAGAGAGAGAGAGAGAGAGAGAGAGAGAGAGAGAGAGAGAGAGAGAGAGAGAGAGAGAGAGTATAAGTTTGGTAAGAAAGTGACCCATTTCCTGTATCCCGTAACATGATTCTCTCTCTCTCTCTCTCTCTCTCTCTCTCTCTCTCTCTCTCTCTCTCTCTCTCTCTCTCTCTCTCTCTCTCTCTCTCTCTCTCTCTCTCTCTCTCTCTTTCTCTCTCTTTTCGCACACTTTCAACATTTACAATATTCAGTTCACTTCGTCGAAACAAAAGAGTAACGAGGGGGAGTTATATAGAAACATTTATTATAGAAGCACAAAG
This sequence comes from Metacarcinus magister, assembly GCA_029783475.1. Lineage (NCBI taxonomy): Eukaryota > Metazoa > Arthropoda > Malacostraca > Decapoda > Cancridae > Metacarcinus > Metacarcinus magister. The sequence goes on along the minus strand of JAPQNM010000009.1, from coordinate 5,072,728 downwards.
TTCTAAATATTATTCTTTTTGCGCAGTGAAATCATCCGAAAAAGTTTGAATTTCCTTACATGAATAATATTAATTCTGTATAATCTGTTTCTTTTTTTTTATTTATTGTTGTGTACTAAAATTTATTCATCAAAAACATTTATCAATACATGAAGAAGAAAAAAATAACTAATATGGAAGTAAAATTTTTCGAGATGTTAATTCCATACAAAACAAAATATATTAGTAATGTTTGTAGATTTTAAAACACGATTATTTTTTCTTCAAGTTTACAAATAGTTGATCAGTATCAGAACTACAATTATTTTCATACAATACCTTCCTTGAGGCAATACAACTCAGCACACATACATTTCATAGATCTGTATTTGTTTATCTAAAATCCCCTCTTCGGTGTTAGAAATTTATTAGCAAAAGGGTTGTTGCAGACTCAAAGATTCTTCAATATTCAACGTGGTACCATTCATTTTTCACAGTTATCCCTTCTATGAATAATAAAATATAACGGGGATATATACATAATTAAGGTGTATGTATGTATCTCAACAACATATGCTTAGATAAGGATACATGTTATGGTGTTAACTGAATAATGAAAAACGGGATAAATAAAACCTGATAGATTCAATTAAACAGATTGATGAAAAAAATGACGAATATTTAACATACACAAAGTAAATATTAAAAAAAAAAAGTTACATATTAATAACATCGCAAAATAATCAAAAAAAGGAAGAAAAAAATACGTGCAAATGAAATACAGGAAAAAAAGTAACAATTCATTAACATAAACAAAGTAAATATTAAAAAAAACCAAAGCGTAACTATTTTGATAAGGTGAGTGCGGTGCATTGTGGGAAAATTATGGCGGCAAGGAATGTTATTTTCAGTATATTCCGAGAACCAGATATTCTTAGCGTCTTCTAGTTAGTTTCCCATTGAAGGCAACAATGAGGAGGAGGAAGAAGAGGAGGGGGAGGAGGAAACAATAAAGACAACAAAGCTAAGGGGCTGAGATCCAAGAAAACAAGAAAAATAATAATACAAGAAGGAAAATAATAGGCTTCGCTTTAGTTCTCGTCACGTTATTCCCGTTTTATTTCACTTTACAGAAGTTTGGGATAAAAAGAAAAAAAAGAAAAACGTAAACTTGTAAGAAAATAGAGTTGGTGTTTTTCTTTGGCATTGTTCACACACACACACACCCACACCCACCCACACACACACACACACACACACACACATAACACTTTAAGTTTATAATTGTGATGAATATAGAAGGACAAGATACTGACTATTATTATATGAAGAGAAAACACAAAAAAGTCAACATTTTAACTAAACAAAAGAGAAAGGAAGATGAAAATTTAAACTTCTACTTGAAAAACGTATCAAATAAAAAAACAACAACATTCACTTTTATCATGTGAAGAGAAAACAGACAAAAATAAAGTCAAATTCCAACTAAACTTACAATTCTACATCAGAAAAAACACTAAACTTACTACAATTACAAGTTCCTTTCACCATTTTAAATATACAAACCTTTCAAATGAATTACACGCAACATTTACACTCGACAACATTGAACGAGGCTATAACTACCGAATTGCTCTCCTTTAAGGCACCATTGGAAGGGAAACGAGGAGGCCAGAGCACTGTTGTATAACCATCTCAAACCACGTGCAATGCAAACTGTCTGAAGCAGGTATTGAAACAGACGAGGAGAGGAAAGCGAAGTGTGTTCTAGGATTTGGGAGTACGAGTTATGTATGGGGTTATCTCTCTCTCTCTCTCTCTCTCTCTCTCTCTCTCTCTCTCTCTCTCTCTCTCTCTCTCTCTCTCTCTCTCGTTGTGCCAAGTGCTTGCGAATTGTAGGTGGAAGGAAATTAACACACAAATGGTATATAACTTTGTCTTGTTTCATGGCAGATAACTTGTAGATCTCGTACCTCTGACAACACACCTTCATCCCTTCCTTCACTTCCTTCTTCATTCACTCGTTCATTTCTTCCTTCATTCCTACTTTATACCTCCTTCATTCCTTCTTTATTCACTGCTTCATTCCTTCTTCATTCACTCCATCATGTTTTCACCTCTCCTTCATCCGCTAACTCACCTCCCTTCTCTCTATCACTATCTATCTATCTCCAATACATACACTTTAGTAATGAACAATCGTGTGTGTACATCTGCGCGTGTGTGTGTGTGTGTGTGTGCGTGTGTGTGCGTGCGTGCGTGTGTGTGTTTAGGGTAACGAGAACTGTGAAGGTTTGCATGTGTACATAAATATCACACACACACACACACACACACACACACACACACATACATACATACACACGTGCACACAGCCTCAAACGCACACAAAACATGTTTACAAGTTTCTAATTAGATCTTTCCTGCTTCTGGGCATCTATTGTTATGGAGAGAGAGAGAGAGAGAGAGAGCGAGCGAGAGAGAGAGGGTGGGGGATGGGGGAGTGAGAAAGAGATGAACAGTCAAGCGAGCGTCAAAACAAGATCTGAAACGAACACTAAAAATATATACACCCACCCAACTCTACCTTAACAAACACTAAAACATGAAAATTAAACAGAAAACACTATTAAAACACAGAAATAATGAATAAAACAACATGAAAATAATAAAATAGTGGTGTATGACAACGCCAACCTGGAGTGCACTGAGCGGAAAGGAGGAAGCGTCAGCAACCGGTCAAGTGTTAAGTGTTTCCTTATTTTTTGTATTATCATGTGTTTTGGAGTATCCCTGGAGCGCCACACCCGTCCTACACCTGCACAAAGGACACCTGAAGCCCCTGCAGTAAGTAAATACACTTGTAGAGTAAGAAAAGACTTTAATTAAGGAGGAATAAGAGAGTGACTGAGAATTATGTTGACGTTACGAAGACAGACTTGAAAAGATGGAGGTGTGAAATTTTTTTTTTATCTCAATATATATGATAGCTACTGTTTTCCATTTCTTTAGGTGTTATTAAAGTTTGGTATTATGTTATATCTTCACCAGAATGCTCTAGAGGTTTGTGAGTTATATTTTTACGTTACCTGGTGCAATCTGAGAAGGTGTTCATGATTACTTGTCCGTCGCAGATTCCTAGTTACTGAGGTATTCCATGTTTTCTGTGAGACTCTCTTCGGTGTAGTTTGTAGGTTAAGGTTTGGTTTAGTTAGGTTATGTTGTTGTGTTGATTTAGAAGCTATCAAATGTTTTCTATGACTTCAAGTTGGTGGGTGGACGAGGTGCGGCCGCCATCTTTGTTCGTAGCTGCGCGCCATTATGGTGAAGCTGTACAAATTTACCAAAGTTTTTTTCTTCCAATTAAGTAAATGTTAAATGGTTGTATTTTGACATTACCAGATGCATTCTGAGAGGATTTCTTCATTACATTTCCGTCGCAAATTCCTAGTTTGTGAGATATTCAATGTTTTCTATGAGACCTTCTCTTCGGGAATAAGGTAAAGTTTAGCTTTGGTTTGAACAAAGCTCTGTTCTTCTTCTTTGTTGTGTTAGGGCCGGAACCACTTTACGGTCCCATGAGCCCTGGTGTATTCCTGTGAAGGTTTCACGCGTGGCAGCTGTCCCGTCTTCCTAAGTAAAGCGCAGGTGAGGCGGATGACTGCTGGTCGTGTGTCAGGGTGGGTGCCTGCCGCCGCCAGCAGGGTGGCCAGGTTGAGGACGAGAAGTTGGCTGCGTAGTAGTACTCGGTGGGAGTGGAAGCGTGGGCACTGTAGCATGAAGTGATCTACGGTGTCCTCAGTATTCAAGCACCAGGGGCAGTAGGGGTCAGGAGCCAGGCCCAGGCCCAGGTGGGGGAGGTGTACGGTGAGTGTTGCGTGGCCGATGCGAAGGCGCGTGAAGGCCTCATCCAGCACGCGAGTCTATACATACTATATAGACCTTGCGCCAGACTCTTGTCTCACCCAAGGTTGCTGCCAAAGCTCTGTTATTTGTCAATATAGGTTAAGGTTTGTTTGATATTGGTTTTGTTATGTTATGTTGATTTAAAAGATATCAAATGTTTTCTATGACCAGAAATCGGGAGTTGCGCGAGGACGCAATGTTGTCCGTAGCCACACGCCGCCAGGTTTTGTGACCGTCAGTGCATTGCGCGTTCGTCAATAGGTCATTGTTAGGTTATTGGTTATGTTAGTGATTCTGGCACCTTGTTTATAGCGTAAATCATTGCGTGTTCGTCAATAGGTCATTGTTAGATTATGTTAGTGATTCTGGCACATTGTTTATAGTGTAAATCATTGTATTGCGTCCTGCCCACCCAAGAACCCCGCATTCCCACAGTCCGCAAGCTTGTTGGGGGTGATGAGGATATCTTATTATATATTCATTTGCGACGGAAATGAATGTCAAAATCATTCGAAATGGATCAAAATCTATACGAATAGTGAATTATTTATATCCAAGTGCATTCTGGTGTAGATGTAAAATTGTACCGTTTTTTTTTAATGTAATAGGCTAGTGTAATTGTTTTATTTAGATACAATAGGCTAGTGTAATTGTTTTTATTTTAGATACAATAGGCTAGTGTAATTGTTTTATTTTAGATACAATAGGCTAATGTAATTGTTTTATTTTATATAATAGTTCTTGTTTACATGTTCTGCTTTTTTTATTTTATTATATTTGTTAATGTAGGTGTTATTGAAGTTTATATTATCATTATTAAGTAAACATCAGATCATATTTTATTTATCTCCTGGCACATACTAATTATTCTCTATGATAGCCTAGCATTTATTTATTTTTTATTTATTTATTCGATTTTAGATAAGTTTTTGTTGTACTAAAATTGTTATCAAAGAATTTATGATAGATTATTTATTGAATATTATCGCTGCACAAACAAATCTTTACTCAGTTCAGATTGACTTACATATTGACTTGTTCAAATTTATATCCACACACACACACACACACACACACACACACACACACACACACACACACACACACACACACACACACAAGGATTGGTAAAAGTGTTGTTCCCCTTTCTCCTTATCTATATTCCTAAATTTCCATATCCATTTATTTCAAACGTTTTCATCCTATTATATTTGCTGTTCCTTTCATGCTAGAACTAACCTCTCTCTCTCTCTCTCTCTCTCTCTCTCCTCTCTCTCTCTCTCTCTCTCTCTCTCTCTCTCTCTCTCTCTCTCTCTCTCTCCACTTTTCTTACTCCTTCCCTCATGCCCCTTTCATTCTCTCCCTTTCCCTTCTCCTATTCTTTCAAACGCTTTTTTTTTCTCTCCCTTCCCTCCCTCCTTTCTTCCGTCTTCTCTCCCCTTACCGTGTACTGACTTTTTTTTTCTTCCCTTCTCCTCTTCCTCGTTTCTCCTGACTCTTTTAATATTAGTACAAGGAAAATATGAATAGTGACCCTCATCATTATTATTATTATTATTATTATTATTATTATTTTATCACTGCAATTAGAAGGACAATAATAACAATGGGAAACAACTGAGGTGATTGATGCGCAACTTTAGTACAGTGAATAATGAAATAAAAACAATGAATAAATAATGAAAATGAGGATGATGGTGAGGGAAAAAAATGAAAATGATGATGAAGGAAAAAGGAAGGATAGAGATAATGGTGATGATAGTGAGAGGAGAGGAGAAAGTGATGATAGTGATGGAAATAGAGGTAGATGATAATGAGAGGGAAAGGTAAAGATGATGATGGTGAGAGGGAAAGTAAGGGAAGGAGAGGGAAGAAGTGAATATGATGATGATGAAGGGAAGAAGAAGAGGAGGAAGAGAAAATAATAATAAATGAAGGAAAGGAAGAAGATGAAGATGATGATAATGATGGAAAGAGGGGAGTGAAATTATATTATTGTTGAATTGTCAGATATGATATGAATATTAATTTTTCTTTAGTTCCCCCTTTACAATTTCCACAAGAGGGAAAATAATAATAAATTTCCCTAATAATTTAGTACCATATATAAGGGGAATAATACGTATAGGAATCGGTCAATTTACCCATAATAGCAAAAAAAAAAGGGAGAGAGTGAGTTTAATAATATAGACTCTCTCTCTCTCTCTCTCTCTCTCTCTCTCTCTCTCTCTCTCTCTCTCTCTCTCTCTCTCTCTCTCTCTCTCTCTCTCCATGTTTTATTAGCCTTCTGTTATATGTCATTTCTTGCTCCCTCCCTTCCTCTCTCCCCCTCTCTCTCCCCCTCTCTCCCTTCCCTTCTCCCTTCCTTTCTCATTATTAGTTTAATATTATATTGTGTATCACTTGAAACTTTTATACTGGCACTCTCTGGCAATGATAATACTAATAATAATAACAATAATAATGATAATAATAATAATAGTAGTAGTAGTAATAATGGTACTACTACTACTACTACTACTACTACTACTACTACTACTACTTCTACTACTACTTCTACTACTACTACTACTACTACTACTACTACTACTACTACTACTACTACTACTACTTCTACTACTACTTCTATTCTTACCTTCCTAATACCTAGAATTAAGGTTTTTTGTTGATTGGGTGAGGTGGGCAGGTTAGTGACAGGTGTGGTCAGGTGAGAATATATGTAATTAGCACAGGTGAACCTTACCTGTGTGGGTGTGTGTGTGTGTGTGTGTGTACTGTCAGCTATTTTTAAATCGTTTTTTTTTGTTTTCCTTTTTTCCTTTCTGTTTTTCTTTCTCTTTGTGTTTTGGTCTTTTATTTCTTGATTTTTTTCTCTCTTTCTTTTCCTATCTTACTTTTCTTTTTCCTATTTTCTCTCACTATCTCTCCTTTAGCATTTTTTCCTCCTTTCTCTTCTCTACATCACCTGCTTTTTCTTTCACTTTTCGAGAGAGAGAGAGAGAGAGAGAGAGAGAGAGAGAGAGAGATATGGAGGAAACTCTCCGGTCATTAAGAGAGAGAGGTTAAGGAGTTAATTTTCAAGCCTTACAAAAATGTGGTGGAAGGTAATTGTAAACTTAATCAAGAGAGAAAATATGGGAAGAAGGAAATTTAGGGAGGAGAGAGGAAATAAAAAGGTGGGTGGGGGTGTTGGAGGTAAGGAAGGGAAGAGGAGGAGAGGAGGAAGGAAGGAAGGGAGGTAAGAAGGAGATAGGAGAAAGAGGTGAGGTAGATTTAATGAGAAAGTAAAGGAGAGATGAAGCTTAAAGAGGAAGGTAAGGAAGAAAGGTGTGTGTGTGTGGGTGTGTGTGTGTGTGTGTGTGTCTGTGTGTGTGTGTGGTGGGGGGGGGGCGGGAGGAGGTAACGAGTGTAATATAGACGAGACAGTAGCGGTGACTTGTAGTGAAGTATACAACGGCACGGACCTAACCTTATCTTACCTTACCTTACCTTACCTAACCTAACCTAACCTAACCTTACCTTACCTTACCTTACCTTACCTAACCTTACCTTACCTTACCTAACTTAACCTAACCTTACCTTACCTTACCTAACCTAACCTTCCCTAACCTTCCCTAACCTTCCCTAACCTTACCTAACCTTACCTTACCTTACCTTACCTTACCTAACCTAACCTAACCTTACCTTACCTTACCTTACCTTACCTTACCTTACCTTACCTTACCTTACCCTACCCAACCTAACCTAACCTAACCTTACCTAACCTAACCTAACCTAACCTAACCTAACCTAACCTAACCTAACCTAGTAGTGAAGAACCCGCTGGAGGAAGGATAGGGGACGGGAAGCAGTGTTTCTCTCAGGAAATTTAATAGTTTTTAATATATATGTTTTTATTGCAGTATCATTTTGTCATTTTTTTATTGTAAAGAAATGTGTTATTTATTTATTTATTTTTTTTCTTTTTTTCATGATTAAGTCGAATTAATATGGATGAGCATTTGTAAAGTTTATTATTATTATTGTTGTTGGTTGGTTGGTTGGCTAAGAGGAGTGTGGTGGTGGTGGTGGTGATGGTGGTGTGGTGGTGGTGGTGGTGGTGGTGGTGGTGGTGGTGGTGGTGGTGGTAGCGGCCTATAGCTACGGGATCCACTTTCACGGGTTTACTTATTAAATAAAAAATAGATTAAACTGTAGAAATAGATAATCTTAAACTATTTCTTATTTATTTATTTATTTGTATTAATATATATGCACTAAATTTTTTTCCTTCCATCATGAGTTTGAATAGAGTTAATGAAAAGTGAAGTACGACACTAGTTCTGTAAGCGTAGGAAAGTGTCGTCCAATTCCTTGCTTGGACGACACTTGGAGCCGAGGCGTCACGGAGGCACGGTCTGTTAAGGTACGTGAAGGGAAGGTGCACGTGGTTATACATTAAATAACTATAATGACTTCTAGGTTAAGATAACATAGTGTGTACATGTTAAAAAGGTTAATTGAAGTGATGATTAGTGTGTTGAGTGCGAGGGAAGGCGGGTGATAGTGATAATTAGGGATTTATATACAAGATGGCGGCGGGCAGGCAGGCAGGTAATTTGAACACCTTAATTAATAACCTTGTAATGTGTTATTTTGTTGGTGTATTGAGATTACTTGCACGTTATTATTTATGTACTGATTTGTGTGTTAATTAAGGAAGGTGATATAAGGGTGATATAAGGGTGATATAAGGGTGGTGGTGGTGGTGGTGGTCGTCGCTACGGGGTCCACGTGCACGGGTTGGTCGCGTCCAATGTCCGCCATTTTGAACAATAATTATATATTCTATTTAATCAGCAATTCTCGGCGCCATCAAGACATTCACATATTTATTAACACCGCCATTGTAATCGTGAGTAATTAGTGATCAGATTGAGTGTAGAATATGTGTTGTGAATAATGAATTAACGTAATAATGGAAGCAAGATAAGGTGACCACATTGTGTCGTGCTCCTCTGATTGTGGTATTAATGTGATCTTATATTACAGCTGCCGCCATTACACTACTACTACTACTACTACTACTACTACTACTACTACTACTACTACTACTACTACAAGGGTCGTTGCGTCACAGCCTGGCAGGGGCGTGGAGTCTGTAGCCATTATGCCTCCCGCCCATCCTTGCCTTGGCAGGGGTGGGCGGGCGGCAGAGGGCGTGCAGGGATCTCTCCACGCCCCTGTCACGTGTGTGTGGCGCGGCGCCCCCCCCCCACC
>JAPQNM010000009.1:5053584-5061084 GCA_029783475.1 Metacarcinus magister | reverse complement strand
TTCCTCGGGTCTTGGTTCGACTCCCAACTAATTACTATGTACCCAGGTAGCTTCGTCTCACCTGGTTCTGAACTTGTAATCAATTAAGCAAACATATTCTAGAGTTGGTTCATTAGTACTTAAGCATTCTCTCTCTCTCTCTCTCTCTCTCTCTCTCTCTCTCTCTCTCTCTCTCTCTCTCTCTCTCTCTCTCTCTCTCTCTCTCTCTCTCTCTCGCACCTGTAGAAAAGGTATTAATTGTTCTCATGAATTTCTGGGTCTCGCTATCAGTTTGTTTTGGCTACACCTTGTTTGGCTTCCATTTACCTGCCCTGTTTGCTCACCTGGAGACGCCACAGGTGAGGTGAGGTTAGGTTAGGTTAGGTTAGGTTAGGTTAGGTTAGGTTAGGCTAGGCTAGGTTAGGTAAGGTAAGGTTAGGTAAGGCTAGGTAAGGTTAGGTAAGGTTAGGTAAGGCTAGGTTAGGTTAGGTTAGGTAAGGCTAGGTTAGGTAAGGCTAGGTTAGGTTAGGTAAGGTTAGTTTAGGTTAGGCTGTCTTAATTAAGGAAATATAAAGGCTTTACTTATGATGATGGTGATGATAGTAGTAGTAGTAGTAGTTTATATATTTAGAAAGATATTTTGTGTACATTTAATATACTATCACAAAATTATGGTTGCCTCATAGAAAACGTATCGCTCACCGGAATTTTAATGGGGTACTTATAAATAGCCTCCATTGTGATTTACCGTCCGTTTATTGCATGCATTGAATAGTGAATGATGTATAAAGATGCGTGTATAATGCAAGGGAATAATATTGATGGGCGCTCAGAGTGTTGACCAAAATTATATAAACAAGTGAAATGTGTTTGTCGTGTATTCTGTATGCAGTGTGTCGATGTTATGAATTATTCTATTATTATGAAGGAAGGTGGGATGTGTGTGTGTGTGTGTGTGTGGGTGTGTGGGTGTGGGTGTGTGTGTGTGTGTGTGTGTGTGTGGGTGTGTGTGTGTGTGTGTGTGGGTGTGTGTGTGTGTGTGTGTGTGAACGTGCTTTTGTCAATTTAATAGTTTCTTTCTCAGTTCTTATTAACTCTGTGTTTATTTCTGGGTCTCTCTCTCTCTCTCTCTCTCTCTCTCTCTCTCTCTCTCTCTCTCTCTCTCTCTCTCTCTCTCTCTCTCTCTCTCTCTCTCTCAATATTGACCTTAATTTCTACAAACACTTGAGAAAATATAGTCTTTCTTCACACTCTTTTATCTTCCTCTCTCTCTCTATCTCCTCTCTTCTATAATACATCTTGTCACTCTCCTACTTCTTTGCTTTATTTACTCCCCTTGTTCTTGCTGTGTGTGTGTGTGTGTGTTATTCAAGAGAGGATTAAAGTCAGTCAGTCTCTCTCTCTCTCTCTCTCTCTCTCTCTCTCTCTCTCTCTCTCTCTCTCTCTCTCTCTCTCTCTCTCTCTCTCTCTCTCTATTCTTTCTACTTTACTCCTTTTCCTACATATCCCCTTTTTCTCTATCATAACAAAAATTTCCCTCCCCCTCCTCCTCCCTCCCTCCCTCCCTATTTCCCTCTTTCTCTCCCTCCCTTCCTCTTGGACCCTCTTCAGAGATAAAAATAAGATGGGTGTTATTCTTGCACTCTGCAGGAAGAGGGGAAAACATAGGGAGGAGAGAGAAGGGGGGGGGAGGGGAAGGAGGAGGAGGGGGGGAGGGGGAGGGAGGAGATGTTAGAGTACTAAAGGATGAGTGAGGGAAGAAAGCCTTATGGTGAGAGGACAGAGTGAAAGGAGAGAAAAAAAACTATAAATAAAAAAATAAACAAGAACGATAGAATATGAAAAGAAATCAAGGAAAAAGAGGAGGAAGGAAGGAGGAGGGAAAAAATCGGATTACAAATGGAATAAAAGATAGAGAGAAGAGGGAATGAAAAAGGGATATAAATGGAGGAAAAATGTGAAGGAAGTGACCGGAGAAGTGGTGAAAGGAGAGAAGAGAAGAAGAGGAGAGAAAGGACAGAGGTGAAAGTATGAAGGAAAATATGTTTACTCTCTCATCTTGTGTTGCTCTTCCATTTCGTTTTGTTTACCCTTGATCAAGATTTAGCCCAGGCACTCCACGCCCCTCCTAGCAAAGGGGAAGAAGGAAAATAGAGGAAAATAGGGGAAAAAGGGAAAATAGACGAGTTATCCCTTGCCTTTGTGTGTTAGAAAACGGGAGGTGTCACTCTTTGATGAGAGAAAATGGGATTAGTGTTTGTTGAAGTGAGGGAAGGGGTTGAAAGAAAGAGAGAGAGAGAGAGAGAGAGAGAGAGAGAGAGAGAGAGAGAGAGAGAGAGAGATAGCTTGCCCCTCGAGGACATAAACACAAGTTGCTTAGTTTTCTTGTTTCTTTACCTGTTACAATGTCTCCTCCTCCTCCTCCTCCTCCTCCTCCTCCTCCTCCTCCTGTCACCACTATCAATGATTTTTTGTACAAAGTTGGAACGTGACTGAGAAAATCTGAACAGTGCTCTCTCTCTCTCTCTCTCTCTCTCTCTCTCTCTCTCTCTCTCTCTCTCTCTCTCTCTCTCTCTCTCTCTCTCTCTTTCTGTGTGTGTGTGCAGATTATACATAGAAGAGAGAGAGAGAGAGAGAGCGGATTTTAGTTTCATAAGTTGTGTATTCATACATTTTTACTTTCATTCGCTTGATGTAACATTTTTTGCTTGTTGAATTCACTATTATTATTATTATTATTATCATTATCATTATCACAAGAAAACACATTTAATTTACATACATCATTGACAATCATCTTTATTCCCTTATCATTTACTTTTTCTCTCTTATCCTTTCGTTCCTTTCATTTCTCTTTCACTTCGGAAGGAAACAAACAGTACTAGAAAATTTTTTTTAAATATATTACAGCAATAAGTTAATAATTTTCCTTCCCTGAGAAACTAATATATTATTGTATTTATTTGAGTTTGTCCTGAAAATGATAGAGTAGGAGCAGTAGTAGTAGTAGGAACACATAGGAACACATAGGAAGAACAAACAACAACAGGTCTGCTGGCCCTTACGAGGCTGTTTGTGAGACTACACTATCTACTTTAGAGTGAAGGATACAGGATAGTAAGGGTGAAGGCTTCTCTCCCCAGCCATGGCTGGCAGGGAAAGGAAGGCCAACCAATACCAGACTGTCACTACCACTACTGCTACCACTACTTCCTGGCAAGCGATGTCAGGCCACTAGCGACGTCTTTTGAATCGACATTTCGTAAGTTAGGTACATCAGGATGAACTTACTCAAAGTTTGCTACGTTAACGGATAGTATTTTAGTTGTGGATTTGCTTCTAAATATTTGTCAAGTCTATTTTTGAACGTAGTAATTGTTTTACTGTCGACGACATTGGCGGGCAGGGAGTTCCAAACGTTAACGATCCGATTGAAAAAGAAGTGCTTGGCTTCGTTTGATGTGAATCTTTTACCAGTAATCTTAAAAGAATGACGTCTTCTTGTTATATTTGATCGATCAAAAGTAATGTAATCTTCTGCATTGATATTATCGAATCCTTTGATTATCTTGAACATTTCAATTAAATCCCCTCGCATCCTTCGTTTTTCTAGGCTGAATAAGTTTAGTTCTTTAAGTCTTTCTTCATAAGGTTTATTTTTCAGCCTTGGAATCATTTTTGTTATTCTTCGCTGGACTCTTTCCAGTTTGTCAATGTCCTTTCTGTAATATGGGGACCAAAACTGTACGCAATACTCAAGATGGGGTCGTACTAGTGAATTATGCAGTTTTAATATGACTTTTTCTGATTTATTTTCGAAAGTACGCCCAATAAAGCCTAGCAATCTGTTAGCAGTTTTAACTACCTCTGAACAATGTTGACTGGGCTTTAAATCGTTTGATATTGTGATTCCCAGATCTTTTTCTTTGTTTACTGTAGAAAGTGATTTACCATTCATTGAGTACTGAACGTGATCATTATTTCTTCCGATGTGTAGTACCTTGCATTTTTCAACGTTAAATTTCATTTGCCATTTATTGGCCCAAGACGTTAGTCGATCTAGGTCTGATTGTAAGACTTCTCTGTCAATTGTCGTAGTTACTTTGCTGAGAATTTTCGTATCGTCAGCGAATTTCGATATTTTGCAAGTGATCCCATCATCTATGTCATTAACATATATCAAGAATAAGACAGGACCAAGCACTGAGCCTTGTGGTACGCCACTTTTTACGTTTAACCATTGAGAGGAGACACCGTTTAAGACTACTCTCTGCTTACGTTCAGAGAGCCAGTCCAGAAGCCAATTGTAAATGCTACCAGAGATACCATGAGTCATTAGTTTATTAAGCAATCGTTGATGAGGTACTTTATCAAAAGCCTTTTGAAAATCCAGATATATGACATCTACTGCTCTGCTTTCATCGTACGCGTCAAAAACATTGTGGAAGAAGTCTAATAAGTTAGTTAAACATGAACGTTTATTACGAAAACCATGTTGTGAGGGTTTTATTATATCGTTGTCTTCAAGGAATTTCACCACATTGTCACGAATGATTGTCTCCATTAATTTACATACAACTGATGTCAGACTGATTGGCCTATAATTTCCGGGTTGTGACTTGTCCCCCTTTTTGAAGATTGGTGTTACATTTGCACGTTTCCAATCTGATGGAACTTTACCATCTCTTAAGGATTTATTGAATAAGATTGTAAGCGGTTTACTGATCTGGTGCTTGACCTCTTTCAAGATTCTTGGGGAAATTTTATCTGGTCCAGGGGTTTTGTTTGTTTTCATCTTATTGATTTTTTGCAAAACGTCATTTTCTACTATGAGTATATCATTTAAGAAGTTTACGGTCCCTCTAATCTCAAGTGGCTGAAACGATGAACAATCCTCTTCTGTAAATACGGATGCAAAAAAGTTATTAAGGATTGTAGCCATTTCGTTTTCGTCATTTGTGTGATTTCCATGTCCTTTAGTAAGTGGACCGATATTGCAGGTAAGGGCTTTTTTACTCTTAACAAAACTATAAAATTCTTTAGGATTAGATTTACATGATTCCGCTATATATTCTTCAAGGTTTTTCTTGCTACGCTTTATCAATCTCTTAGTATCGCGACGAATTCTGTCAAACTCTACTTTATCATCTTGGCTTTTAGTTAATATGTACTTATTGTACGCGTGTTTTTTGAGAGAGAGGCTGTTTTTTATCTCTTCATTCCACCATTTTGGTTTGTTCTTCCTTGCTGAACGTCTGTATCGATACGGTACACATACGCATATAACTTCATTCAGTTTTGTGGTAAAGGCCTCCCATGTGTTATCAATATCTGACTCTGACAACAGTTCACTCCAGTCAGTGTCTTCTAGAATTGTTTGCATTCTGATGAAATTCGCCCTTTGGTAATTTGGTACCTTCTCCTTACTGTCTTTTACTTTTATTTCCTTAATTTTCAAATTGAACGTGATTATCCGATGGTCACTAGAACTGAAAACTGGGCCGACATTTACGTTGCTGACTAAATCTTTACTTGTTGAAAGAATGAGATCAAGGGTATTTAAGTCTCGCGTCGGTTCGTGAACGTGTTGATGTAATTCGCTCTCTAATAAGTTTGTGTACAGGTCGTGTCCTGTATGAGATCGTAACGGATTTCCCCATCTCGTTACTGGCAAATTAAAATCACCCATAATAATTGTCTCGCATTGATTAATTGTTTCGGAGATTGATTCGAATAGTAAACGGTCAATTTCAGCGGTGCGCCCCGGTGGTCTGTAAATCAATCCGAGTATTTTTCTACTTGAGTTACTCTTTAATTCGATAAAAACTGTGTCAACACTGTTGATGGGTTCTGTTTTAATGGAGATCGGATGGAGCGAGCTGTGAATATATAGGATTACACCACCGCCAATTCTGTTCTCTCTTTCACAGCTAAAGATTGTATAACCAGGTAACTGAAATTCTGCAATGTAATCTCTGTTCGACGTATCTAACCATGATTCTGTGACTCCTATGATGTGGTACTGATCCATCGCCGCGAGAGCTTCAAGATCTGTGAATTTATTTCTGATGCTGCGAGCATTTACATAACAAACTTTAATATGTGGATCAGCAGTGGCATTAGTATTTGGATCAGCGGTGGCATTACACGGAGCAACTACGACGTCGTTGCTGCTCTCGTTCGCTCGGCGTTTTTTGACCTATAGAGAATAACTTGGTCACTGAAAAGTCTGCCCAAGCGTGCATCCCCAACGCTGTTTAGGTGCAGTCCGTCGTACTGGAAAAGAAGTGGTTTATTATAAAAGTCATCCCACAGGCTTACAAAGTCAACACCTTCCTGTGAACAGAGGGAGGAGGAGGAGGAGGAGGAGGAGGAAGAAGAAGAAGAGAGGAGAGAGGAAGGAGCAGAAGCAGGGAAGCAAGAGTGAGGAGGAAACAGAAGGGGAGGTGAAGAGGGGAACAAAAGAGAGGAGGAGGAGGAGGAGGAAAAGTGGGAGACACAGAGGGGAAAGAAGAAAAAATATGATGGGGGAAGGAGAGGAATTACTACCAGTATTGTTATTTTTTTCTTTCTTTTTTTTCTTTCTTTTCTTTTTCTCTTTTTTCTTTCTTATTTGATGTTGTTTTTCAGACAGTTTCATGTTTTCACGATATTGACATGGAGTTGTTTTTTTCTTCTTTCTCTCTCTCTCTCTCTCTCTCTCTCTCTCTCTCTCTCTCTCTCTCTCTCTCTCTCTCTCTCTCTCTCTCTCTCTCTCTCTCTCTCTCACTCTCTCACTGTAAGGGATTTCTGGCTCTTATCATGTTGTTATTGTACTTTGAAGAAGGAGGAGGAGGTGAAGGAGGAGGAAGGAGGAGGAGGAAGAGGAGGAGGAAGAGGAGGAGGAGGAGGAGGAAGAAATTGCCATAGGGACGTATCAGAATAACAATTTAGATTAATATTTTCATTTATTCTTTATTCATTGCATTACTTTTTTCATATATATAACTTGTTCTTCTTGTTTTCACTCGATCATACATACTGAGAGAGAGAGAGAGAGAGAGAGAGAGAGAGAGAGAGACAGAGAGAGACAGACACAGACACAGACACACACACACACACACCCAGACTAAGATACACATGCAGACAGACAGAACTGAAGAAAGAAAACGACATGAAAGGAAGGAAATGAAGGAAGGAGGAGAGGGAAAAAGGGGGGCCGGGGGTAGAGGGGAAGGGGGGGGGTCACACAAGATGCGAATAGGCCTAAAGGCTTGGAAAACAGAGCAAGGGAAGGTAACCAACTTATTTTACCTTAGGCTGTGTAATCTTTTAAGAACTTCAAACACAGATTCTCTCTCACTCTCTCTCTCTCTCTCTCTCTCTCTCTCTCTCTCTCTCTCTCTCTCTCTCTCTCTCTCTCTCTCTCTCTCTCTCTCTCTTTCTCGTTACAAAGAGAGAGAGAGAGAGAGAGGGGGGGGGGGAGAAGGGTTTGTTTTGGAAGTGTTAGAGAGACAGAGACAAATTTGGAGAGATGAGGGG
>JAPQNM010000009.1:5036084-5041084 GCA_029783475.1 Metacarcinus magister | reverse complement strand
AATAAAACCCTCACAACATGGTTTTCGTAATAAACGTTCATGTTTAACTAACTTATTAGACTTCTTCCACAATGTTTTTGACGCGTACGATGAAAGCAGAGCAGTAGATGTCATATATCTGGATTTTCAAAAGGCTTTTGATAAAGTACCTCATCAACGATTGCTTAATAAACTAATGACTCATGGTATCTCTGGTAGCATTTACAATTGGCTTCTGGACTGGCTCTCTGAACGTAAGCAGAGAGTAGTCTTAAACGGTGTCTCCTCTCAATGGTTAAACGTAAAAAGTGGCGTACCACAAGGCTCAGTGCTTGGTCCTGTCTTATTCTTGATATATGTTAATGACATAGATGATGGGATCACTTGCAAAATATCGAAATTCGCTGACGATACGAAAATTCTCAGCAAAGTAACTACGACAATTGACAGAGAAGTCTTACAATCAGACCTAGATCGACTAACGTCTTGGGCCAATAAATGGCAAATGAAATTTAACGTTGAAAAATGCAAGGTACTACACATCGGAAGAAATAATGATCACGTTCAGTACTCAATGAATGGTAAATCACTTTCTACAGTAAACAAAGAAAAAGATCTGGGAATCACAATATCAAACGATTTAAAGCCCAGTCAACATTGTTCAGAGGTAGTTAAAACTGCTAACAGATTGGTCGGCTTTATTGGGCGTACTTTCGAAAATAAATCAGAAAAAGTCATATTAAAACTGCATAATTCACTAGTACGACCCCATCTTGAGTATTGCGTACAGTTTTGGTCCCCATATTACAGAAAGGACATTGACAAACTGGAAAGAGTCCAGCGAAGAATAACAAAAATGATTCCAAGGCTGAAAAATAAACCTTATGAAGAAAGACTTAAAGAACTAAACTTATTCAGCCTAGAAAAACGAAGGATGCGAGGGGATTTAATTGAAATGTTCAAGATAATCAAAGGATTCGATAATATCAATGCAGAAGATTACATTACTTTTGATCGATCAAATATAACAAGAAGACGTCATTCTTTTAAGATTACTGGTAAAAGATTCACATCAAACGAAGCCAAGCACTTCTTTTTCAATCGGATCGTTAACGTTTGGAACTCCCTGCCCGCCAATGTCGTCGACAGTAAAACAATTACTACGTTCAAAAATAGACTTGACAAATATTTAGAAGCAAATCCACAACTAAAATACTATCCGTTAACGTAGCAAACTTTGAGTAAGTTCATCCTGATGTACCTAACTTACGAAATGTCGATTCAAAAGACGTCGCTAGTGGCCTGACATCGCTTGCCAGGAAGTAGTGGTAGTGACAGTCTGGTCTTGGTTGGCCTTCCTTTCCCTGCCAGCCATGGCTGGGGAGAGAAGCCTTCACCCTTACTATCCTGTATCCTTCACTCTAGAGTAGATAGTGTAGTCTCACAAACAGCCTCGTAAGGGCCAGCAGGCCTGTTGTTGTTTGTTCTTCCTATGTGTTCCTCCTCCTCCTCCTCCTCCTCCTCCTCTTCCTCCTCCTCCTCCTCCTCCTCCTCCTCCTCCCTAACAATGGAGGATAAAAGCTTAAATTTCTGACACCCTTTTAAAACCTTACATCTTTTTTTTTTTTCTTATTGAAGGAAGCGATTGAGGTATGCAAGATTTTACTAATTTATCATTATTATTATTTATTATTTTCATTTCTCCTTTCTATTTATCTCTCTTTTCCCCTCCCTTCCTTTCCCTCCTTTCCTTCCTTCCTCCCTTCCTCTCTTTCGTAAAGTTTAAATGGCTGGGAAATTGAGTTGCGTTTTGCATTTCTATTTATTATTTTATCAACATTTTTTTTTTCTTCTTCAATATTATTTCAGTGAATCATATTTTGTGTCACTGCTTGGAATGAAATTAATGTTACGTTTTCCTTTTTTAATATTTTGGTTTAGTTTCTCTTTTTTATTTGCATTCTGTTGCTAGTTTTCCTATGTAAATATATTCTTTTCTTGGTGAGAATAAAATGAGTACATGTAGGAATATTTTTATAATTATTTTGACTGTAATTTCTCTCCATTTTCTGTGCATGTATTATTATATATTTAAATTTGCATGTACTACTATTACATTTTTACAGTTACACATATTATTTAGTTAGGTTAGGTTAGGTTAGTATATAGTATCATTTAACCTTTCATTTCACGCTTGCATTTATTAACTACAGTAAGCTTATCCATTATATTTAATTCCTATATACTATTTTTCTCCTACATAAATTATTTTCTATATTATTTTCAAAAGTTAAGGTTTTTGTCCTTGTTTCCATCTGTCTGTCTAACTGTAGGTATGTGTCTTAGAGCAAATATTCATAATGACAGTTGTACAGTTTAATTAGGTCTGTCAACTTCTATCTGCCCCACTAAATGTCTGTCTATTTATGTGTTAATGTCCCTATCTCCATTTATCTGTCTTTATCTTTATCCCTGTCCATCTGTGGGTATGTGTCTGTGGGGTGCCAGATTTACCTGTCGTTTTCCCCCCCTAATGTTCACCTGTTGTGTGTAGGTGAGGGTCGTAACTACTGCGTTAACCTCCACCACTTATCCACTTATCTAGCTCATTCACTTCTAATTTACTCCACCCACTAACACATTAATGACCACTATTACCTTACCTGATAAACAATAAGTACTGCTATTACTATAACTATTACTACTGTTACTGCTATTACTATTACTGTTACTACTTCTACTACTACTACTACTACTACTACTACTACTACTACTAGAAAAAACATTAAATTATTAGGAAACTTTCTTACTTAAGGAAAATTGAAATATGATGAAATACCTCAGGATTTTTTGTTATCTCTCCCCTCTCAACTTCCTTCTCTCTCCTCCTTTCCTATTCCCCTCTTCCTCTCCTACTTTCTCTTCAACTACCCACACATTCCTCCCCCTTCATCCCTTCCCCTCATTTCTCCCTTCATATTGTACCCTCATACATTTTATCTTCCCCTTCCTCCCCTCACTTCCCCTCACCTTTACTTCCCCTCACTTCCCCCTCACTTCCCCCTCACTTCCCCTTCAATTCCCCTTCAATTCCCCTCATCCCCCCTCAATGCCCCTCACTATAGGATTACGAAATATGACTCGTGATAAATAGTAGGAATCAACACAAACTGGATTACTTATTGTTGTTGCTAAATCCCCTCACTTTTTAGAGCGAGAGAGAGAGAGAGAGAGAGAGAGAGAGAGAGATTGGAGTGCCATTCTAGAGGTGCCATGACAGTTAGTAGTGCCACAGTTTGGGTAGCAATTGTGTCCGGTTTCGAGGGGAAAAAGCACCTGTTTCCTCCTTCCTTTCCCTGTTTCCCTCCCTCCCTTCCTTCCTCTCTCCTTCCCTCCCTTCCCTTCCTCCCTTCCTCCCTCCCTTCCTCCCTCTCTGTTAATGCAAGTGACAACCTCTACAACACACACACACACACACACACACACACATATTATTATTATTTATTTTTTTTATTTATTATTATTGAGTGTGATAAATCTGAGCTGTTAAAGATAAGAAGTAAAAAGGTATTGAATCCTATTAACCAGCTGGAAATCATACTTAATCCTGTTGTTAATTGCTTTGTGTACTCCCCCCTCCTCCTCCTCCTCCTCCTCCTCCTCCTCCTCCTTTTATCCTACTTGTCTTCCTCCTTCTTCTCTTTCTTCTTTTATTTCTTTCACAAGCTATATTAAAACTAAATCTTTTCTTCACTTATTATTATTACTACTACTATCATTGTTATTATTATTATTATTATTGTTATTGTTATTGTTATTCTCGTTGTTATTGTTTTCCCAGCACCATTTACTTGCACAGTGTATTCCTTTTCCGCCCCACCAAATAGTTTTAAGGCCCGTAGTAATGAGATTGGATTCCATAATGAGCCCAGTGTTTACCCGGGGAGGAGAGAAGGGGAAGGGGAAAGGGAAGGGGAGGTGAAGTGAAAGATATAAATGAAGGGAGACAGTAGGAAGGAATATAGAAGAAGGGTGAAGGGGAAGGGTAGAAGAAAGGGTGAAGAGAAATGTATTAGTTATTGTAGTAGTAGTTATAGTAGTAGTAGTAGTAGTAGTAGTAGTAGTGGTAGTGGTGGTGATAAAAATATATTAATGTTTTTTATTTCATAGTAACTCAACATGCATCTCCTCCTCCTCCTCCTCCTCCTCCTCCTCCTCCTCCTCCTCCTCCTCCTCCTCCTCCTCCTCCTCCTCCTCTTGCCTCATAATGCTCACTGGGTATTACAATATTTCACTCGCTGTCCAATACTATACTACATATATTGGTTTTGAGAGAAAGGAAAATTTTAACTCTCACTCTCACTCTCTCTAATTCACTTACTCCTCTCACTCCCTCTCCTTTCGTGTGTGTGTGTGTGTGTGTGTGTGTGTGTGTGTCTCTCTCTCTCTCTCTCTCTCTCTCTCTCTCTCTCTCTCTCTCTCTCTCTCTCTCTCTCTCTCTCTCTCTCTCTTCCTCTTCACTCCAATCTATCTTATTCTTTCTTAATTCCTTTCTCATATTGTATTTCCTATTCTCTCTTCTTCTATTCTCTCTATTCCTATTTATCTCCTCCTCCTCCTCCTCTTCCTCTTCCTCCAATTTATCGAGTATTTAGTTTCAGTATTCATAATAAATACATTGAAGCTTAGTGTATCATTGTATTCGTGTGTGTAGTGTTACCAGTTGTTTTGAATTGAATACACTGGGTTAATTATTCATATGTAAAGGAGTATCATAGGATTATTTATTGTTTTCCAGTGAGAGAGAGAGGGTTATATATATACAATTTTACAAAAGTTAGGGTTGTTTCCATAAGTAGAAGCTTAATTTTCTTTTTTTAATTTTCTTATTTTGTTTTTTTATTTATATATATGTTTTTTTTTCTTTACCGTGAACATCAATTTTGATATTAATTAATAGTATTTATGTCTGTTTCGTTACAAATAAGTTGCCTTTCATTGTATTATCAATTATTTATTAT
>JAPQNM010000009.1:5013584-5023584 GCA_029783475.1 Metacarcinus magister | reverse complement strand
AATCAAACACTCTTTTTTCACCTTCTAATCCATGTTTTTTAATTAGTTTTCCCTTGAATACACGTTCTCTTACTTAACTTATCTTTTTTCTCCTGTTTTGGGATATTCCCGTTAGATGTCGCTACCGTAGATCACAAGTCTCTATTCTACTCCGTTCTCTGCCTCTCTCTCTGCCACATCAGCCACCTTCATCTGCAGTTATACAGCATCCATAAACCTCTTTGGCCTTCCTCCTCTCAGCATCCCTCTGTCAACATAACCAGCATCCATTCTCTGCACATACCATCTGTCTTCTCTCTCTCTCTCTCTCTCTCTCTCTCTCTCTCTCTCTCTCTCTCTCTCTCTCTCTCTCTCTCTCTCTCTCTCTCTCTCTCTCTCTCTTCTCTCTCTGTCTCTGTCTCTGAATCATCCTACCTTCACTGTTTCGCTAATATGCTGTTTATGTTTTCGGTAAATAGTTGATTTTATTGTCACTCTTGCATTTTTGTTTCATAAGTATTAAATGTTTTTCTTTTTTTCTCTTTACTCTTCCTTCCTTTAATGTCTATATTCCTTTCTCTTTACTCTCCCTTCCTCTCCCCTTTTTATCTATATATATATATTGTTTACACTTGGATTACGTTACTGTATAGATATTTTCTCCCTGATGTGGTGGAGTTCAATTCTTGTACTCAAATGTGTCTCCTCTCCCATATGTTGTCTATTGATCACCACTGATAGAAAGTTCAATATTTTTCATATCTATAAATTCCTCAGGTTTTAGAATTCTCCATTAATAGAATCGAGTACAGTATCGAGTCCTGTATATCACTATTTTTCTTTCCCTTTGATTTTCTTTTTTCCCCTCTTTGATATTCCCGAGTTGGAAGGAAAGACAATATCGGAAACATCGCTGGTAGTAATGCAGCATCGAATTCCCTTTCAACTCTCACAGATTATCACCATTGGAACATATCTTCGTCTTTAAGTCATTACGTCAGACTAATTTTCCCCTTGACTGTCCCGAAATTACAATCAAACACCCTATTTAAGTAATTAATTCCCTGCAATTTCCTCCTTATACTCCTCTTTATAGGTAAATCGAATACCACTTTACACTTCAAATGAATATATATTTTTTTTGTGTGTGGTTATATTACAATCAGAAACCCTATATAAGTTTCCCCTTAAATTCTTGTCTATAGTAAAACCGAATACTAAATTATTATACTTCAATGTTCTGTTTCCCTATAGTTTTTTTGTTCAATTGGAATCGGAAACCTTATATACGTGATAAATTCCCCTCAGTTTCCCCCTCACTTTGAATCCTTTATTTCCTTCACCCACATTCCTCATCTCAAAATTGAAATGATGCACCCAAAATATTGTCTTTTTTCAATTTTCTTTGGCATTTGAGCATTCTGGAAAGTGGTGGTGGTGGTGGTGGCGGGAG
This sequence comes from Metacarcinus magister, assembly GCA_029783475.1. Lineage (NCBI taxonomy): Eukaryota > Metazoa > Arthropoda > Malacostraca > Decapoda > Cancridae > Metacarcinus > Metacarcinus magister. Next base: position 5,022,152 of record JAPQNM010000009.1, on the reverse strand, counting down.
GGTGGCAGGGTGACAGAAAGCAAAGGTGAGTGAGGTTATTCCATTCCTTGATTAATCGAAGGAAGGGAAAGGGAAAGGGAAAGCAAGTGGAATTCAATATTTGCATTCCTCCAGCTGGGAAGGTCGCTAGAAATGAGCTTCAAATTTAATTAATCTTCGCTAATGGTGTGTGGTGCGCGGTGGTGAACATCTGACAAAAATTTATGAGTTTGCTGCAGAATTAACGGAGGGATGTATGTATGTATGTATGTACACACACACATACATACATACATACATACATACATACATACAAAATGAGGAGGAAAGTCATGTTTTTATATAAATACAAAGTTTTATTTTACTGCGTAATTATTAGTCATAGAACAAATATTCATAATTACAGTTGTACAGTGTAATTAGGTGTATCAGATGCTGCAGTGATATTTCCAATATCTCTAATAGCCTTCGACAAAATGAGGAGGAAAGTCATGTTTTAAATAAATATATAGTTTCAATTTACAGCGTAATTATTAGTCATAGAACAAATATTCATAATTACAGTTGTACAGTTTAATTAGGTCTATCAGATGCTGCAATGATATTTCCAATATCTCTAATAACTTTCGAGGAAATGAGGAGGAAAGTCATGTTTTAAATAAATATATAGTTTAATTTTAATGCGTAATTATTAGTCATAGAACAAATATTCATAATGAAAGTTGTACAGTTTAATTAGGTCTATCAGATGCTGCAATGATATTTCCAATATCTCTAATAGCTTTTGAGAAAATGAGGAGGAAAGTCATATTTTGAATAAATATATAGTTTTAATTTACTGCGTAATTATGAGTCATAGAACAAATATTCATAATGAAATTTATAGAGTTGAATTAGGTATATCAGATGCTACAAGGATATTTCCAATATCTCTAATAGCTTTCGAGAAAATGAGGAGGAAAGTCATGTTTTAAATAAATATATAGTTTCATTTTACTGCGTAATTATTAGTCATAGAACAAATATTCATAATTCAAGTTGTACAATTTATTTAGGTATATCAGATGCTGCAATGATATTTCCAATGTCTCTAATAGTTTTCGAGAAAATGAGGAGGAAAGTCATGTTTTAAATATATATATAGTTTCATTTTACTGCGTAATTATTAGTCATAGAACAAATATTCATAATGAAAGTTGTACAGTTTAATTAGGTCTATCAGATGCTGCAATGATATTTCCAATATCTCTAATAGCTTTCGAGAAAATGAGGAAGAAATTTATGTTTTTGAAAAAAGGATACGTTTTTTTTTACTTCGTAGTTATTAGTCTTAGAGCAAATGTTTATAATTACAGTTGTAGAGTTTTATTAGGTCTATCAGATGCTGCAATGGTATTTCCAATATCTCTAATAGCTTACGAGAAAATGACGAAGAAAAAATGATACGATTTCATTGAATTGCTTAATTATTAGTCATAGAGCAAATATTCATAATTACAGTTGTACAGTATAATTAGGTTTATCAGATGCTGCAATGATATTTCCAATATCTCTAATAGGTTTCGAAAAAATGAGGAGGAAAGTCATGTTTTTATATAAATATAAAGTTTCATTTTACTGCGTAATTATGAGTCATAGAACAAATATTCATAATTACAGTTGTACAGTTTAATTAGGTCTATCAGATGCTGCAATGATATTTCCAATATCTATAAAAGCTTTCGAGAAAATGAGGAGGAAAGTCATGTTTTTGTATAAATATAAAGTTTTATTTTACTGCGTAATTATTAGTCATAGAACAAATATTCATAATGAAAGTTGTACAGTTTAAATAGGTATATCAGATGCTGCAATGATATTTCCAATATCTCTAATAGCCTTCGAGAAAATGAGGAGGAAAGTCATGTTTTAAATAAATATATAGTTTCAATTTACTGCGTAATTATGAGTCATAGAACAAATATTCATTATGAAAGTTGTACAGTTTAATTAGGTCTAACAGATGCTGCAATGATATTTCCAATATCTCTAATAGCTTTCGAGAAAATGAGGAGTAAAGTCATGTTTTAAATAGATATATAGTTTTAATTTACTGGGTAATTATGAGCCATAGAACAAATATTCATAATTACAGTTGTACATTTTAATTAGGTCTATCAGATGCTGCAATGATATTTCCAATATCTCTAATAGCTTTCGAGAAAATGAGGAAGAAAGTCATATTTTGAATAAATATATAGTTTTAATTTACTGCGTAATTATGAGTCATAGAACAAATATTCACAATGAAATTTATAGAGTTGAATTAGGTATATCAGATGCTACAAAGATATTTCCAATATCTCTAATAGCTTTCGAGAAAATGAGGAGGAAAGTCATGTTTTAAATAAATATATAGTTTAATTTTACTGCGTAATTATTAGTCATAGAACAAATATTCATAATTCAAGTTGTACAATTTATTTAGGTATATCAGATGCTGCAATGATATTTCAAATATCTCTAATAGCTTTCGAGAAAATGAGGAAGAAAGTTATGTTTTTGAAAAAAGGATACGGTCTTAGTTATTAGTCTTAGAGCAAATGTTTATAATTACAGTTGTAGAGTTTTATTAGGTCTATCAGATGCTGCAATGGTATTTCCAATATCTCTAATAGCTTACGAGAAAATGACGAAGAAAAAATTATACGATTTCATTGAATTGCTTAATTATTAGTCATAGAGCAAATATTCATAATTACAGTTGTACAGTATAATTAGGTTTATCAGATGCTGCAATGATATTTCCAATATCTCTAATAGGTTTCGAAAAAATGAGGAGGAAAGTCATGTTTTTATATAAATATAAAGCTTTATTTTACTGCGTAATTATGAGTCATAGAACAAATATTCATAATTACAGTTGTACAGTTTAATTAGGTCTATCAGATGCTGCAATGATATTTCCAATATCTATAAAAGCTTTCGAGAAAATGAGAAGGAGTCATGTTTTTATATAAATATAAAGTTTTATTTTACTGCGTAATTATTAGTCATAGAACAAATATTCATAATGAAAGTTGTACAGTTTAATTAGGTATATCAGATGCTGCAATGATATTTCCAATATCTCTAATAGCCTTCGAGAAAATGAGGAGGAAAGTCATGTTTTAAATAAATATATAGTTTCAATTTACTGCGTAATTATGAGTCGTAGAACAAATATTCATTATGAAAGTTGTTCAGTTTAATTAGGTCTATCAGATGCTGCAATGATATTTCCAATATCTCTAATAGCTTTCGAGAAAATGAGGAGGAAAGTCATGTTTTTATATAAATATAAAGTTTTATTTTACTGCGTAATTATGAGTCATAGAACAAATATTCATAATTACAGTTGTACAGTTTAATTAGGTCTATCAGATGCTGCAATGATATTTCCAATATCTATAAAAGCTTTCGAGAAAATGAGAAGGAAAGTCATGTTTTTATATAAATATAAAGTTTTATTTTACTGCGTAATTATTAGTCATAGAACAAATATTCATAATTCAAGTTGTACAATTTATTTAGGTATATCAGATGCTGCAATGATATTTCCAATGTCTCTAATAGTTTTCGAGAAAATGAGGAGGAAAGTCATGTTTTAAATATATATATATAGTTTCATTTTACTGCGTAATTATTAGTCATACAACAAATATTCATAATGAAAGTTGTTCAGTTTAATTAGGTCTATCAGATGCTGCAATGATATTTCCAATATCTCTAATAGCTTTCGAGAAAATGAGGAGGAAAGTCATGTTTTTATATAAATATAAAGTTTTATTTTACTGCGTAATTATGAGTCATAGAACAAATATTCATAATTACAGTTGTACAGTTTAATTAGGTCTATCAGATGCTGCAATGATATTTCCAATATCTATAAAAGCTTTCGAGAAAATGAGAAGGAAAGTCATGTTTTTATATAAATATAAAGTTTTATTTTACTGCGTAATTATTAGTCATAGAACAAATATTCATAATGAAAGTTGTACAGTTTAATTAGGTATATCAGATGCTGCAATGATATTTCCAATATCTCTAATAGCCTTCGAGAAAATGAGGAGGAAAGTCATGTTTTAAATAAATATATAGTTTCAATTTACTGCGTAATTATGAGTCATAGAACAAATATTAATTATGAAAGTTGTACAGTTTAATTAGGTCTAACAGATGCTGTAATGATATTTCCAATATCTCTAATAGCTTTCGAGAAAATGAGGAGTAAAGTCATGTTTTAAATAGATATATAGTTTTAATTTACTGGGTAATTATGAGCCATAGAACAAATACTCATAATTACAGTTGTAGAGTTTAATTAGGTCTATCAGATGCTGCAATGATATTTCTAATATCTCTAATAGCTTTCGAGAAAATGAGGAGGAAAGTCATATTTTGAATAAATATATAGTTTTAATTTACTGCGTAATTATGAGTCATAGAACAAATATTCATAATGAAATTTATAGAGTTGAATTAGGTATATCAGATGCTACAAGGATATTTCCAATATCTCTAATAGCTTTCGAGAAAATGAGGAGGAAAGTCATGTTTTAAATAAATATATAGTTTCATTTTACTGCGTAATTATTAGTCATAGAACAAATATTCATAATTCAAGTTGTACAATTTATTTAGGTATATCAGATGCTGCAATGATATTTCCAATGTCTCTAATAGTTTTCGAGAAAATGAGGAGGAAAGTCATGTTTTAAATATATATATATAGTTTCATTTTACTGCGTAATTATTAGTCATAGAACAAATATTCATAATTCAAGTTGTACAGTTTAATTAGGTCTATCAGATGCTGCAATGATATTTCCAAAATATCTAATAGCTTTCGAGAAAATGAGGAAGAAAGTTATATTTTTGAAAAAAGGATACGGTTTTTTTTTATTTCGTAGTTATTAGTCTTAGAGCAAATGTTTATAATTACAGTTGTAGAGTTTTATTAGGTCTATCAGATGCTGCAATGGTATTTCCAATATCTCTAATAGCTTACGAGAAAATGACGAAGAAAAAATTATACGATTTCATTGAATTGCTTAATTATTAGTCATAGAGCAAATATTCATAATTACAGTTGTACAGTATAATTAGGTTTATCAGATGCTGCAATGATATTTCCAATATCTCTAATAGCTTTCGAGAAAATGAGGAGGAAAGTCATGTTTTTATATAAATTTTAAAGTTTTATTTTACTGCGTAATTATGAGTCATAGAACAAATATTCATAATTACAGTTGTACAGTTTAATTAGGTCTATCAGATGCTGCAATGATATTTCCAATATCTATAAAAGCTTTCGAGAAAATGAGAAGGAGTCATGTTTTTATATAAATATAAAGTTTTATTTTACGGCGTAATTATTAGTCATAGAACAAATATTCATAATGAAAGTTGTACAGTTTAATTAGGTCTATCAGATGCTGTAATGATATTTCCAATATCTCTAATAGCCTTCGAGAAAATGAGGAGGAAAGTCATGTTTTAAATAAATATATAGTTTCAATTTACTGCGTAATTATGAGTCATAGAACAAATATTCATTATGAAAGTTGTACAGTTTAATTAGGTCTAACAGATGCTGTAATGATATTTCCAATATCTCTAATAGCTTTCGAGTAAATGAGGAGTAAAGTCATGTTTTAAATAGATATATAGTTTTAATTTACTAGGTAATTATGAGCCATAGATCAAATATTCATAATTACAGTTGTACAGTTTAATTAGGTCTATCAGATGCTGCAATGATATTTCCAATATCTTTAATAGCTTTCGAGAAAATGAGGAGGAAAGTCATATTTTGAATAGATATATAGTTTTAATTTACTGCGTAATTATGAGCCATAGAACAAATATTCATAATGAAATTTATAGAGTTGAATTAGGTATATCAGATGCTACAAGGATATTTCCAATATCTCTAATAGCTTTCGAGAAAATGAGGAGGAAAGTCATGTTTTAAATAAATATATAGTTTCATTTTATTGCGTAATTATTAGTCATAGAACAAATATTCATAATTCAAGTTGTACAATTTATTTAGGTATATTAGATGCTGCAATGATATTTCCAATGTCTCTAATAGTTTTCGAGAAAATGAGGAGGAAGGTCATGTTTTAAATATATATATAGTTTCATTTTACTGCGTAATTATTAGTCATAGAACAAATATTCATAATTCAAGTTGTACAGTTTAATTAGGTCTATCAGATGCTGCAATGATATTTCCAAAATATCTAATAGCTTTCGAGAAAATGAGGAAGAAAGTTATATTTTTGAAAAAAGGATACGGTTTTTTTTTATTTCGTAGTTATTAGTCTTAGAGCAAATGTTTATAATTACAGTTGTAGAGTTTTATTAGGTCTATCAGATGCTGCAATGGTATTTCCAATATCTCTAATAGCTTACGAGAAAATGACGAAGAAAAAATTATACGATTTCATTGAATTGCTTAATTATTAGTCATAGAGCAAATATTCATAATTACAGTTGTACAGTATAATTAGGTTTATCAGATGCTGCAATGATATTTCCAATATCTCTAATAGCTTTCGAGAAAATGAGGAGGAAAGTCATGTTTTTATATAAATTTTAAAGTTTTATTTTACTGCGTAATTATGAGTCATAGAACAAATATTCATAATTACAGTTGTACAGTTTAATTAGGTCTATCAGATGCTGCAATGATATTTCCAATATCTATAAAAGCTTTCGAGAAAATGAGAAGGAGTCATGTTTTTATATAAATATAAAGTTTTATTTTACGGCGTAATTATTAGTCATAGAACAAATATTCATAATGAAAGTTGTACAGTTTAATTAGGTCTATCAGATGCTGTAATGATATTTCCAATATCTCTAATAGCCTTCGAGAAAATGAGGAGGAAAGTCATGTTTTAAATAAATATATAGTTTCAATTTACTGCGTAATTATGAGTCATAGAACAAATATTCATTATGAAAGTTGTACAGTTTAATTAGGTCTAACAGATGCTGTAATGATATTTCCAATATCTCTAATAGCTTTCGAGTAAATGAGGAGTAAAGTCATGTTTTAAATAGATATATAGTTTTAATTTACTAGGTAATTATGAACCATAGATCAAATATTCATAATTACAGTTGTACAGTTTAATTAGGTCTATCAGATGCTGCAATGATATTTCCAATATCTTTAATAGCTTTCGAGAAAATGAGGAGGAAAGTCATATTTTGAATAGATTTATAGTTTTAATTTACTGCGTAATTATGAGCCATAGAACAAATATTCATAATGAAATTTATAGAGTTGAATTAGGTATATCAGATGCTACAAGGATATTTCCAATATCTCTAATAGCTTTCGAGAAAATGAGGAGGAAAGTCATGTTTTAAATAAATATATAGTTTCATTTTATTGCGTAATTATTAGTCATAGAACAAATATTCATAATTCAAGTTGTACAATTTATTTAGGTATATTAGATGCTGCAATGATATTTCCAATGTCTCTAATAGTTTTCGAGAAAATGAAGAGGAAGGTCATGTTTTAAATATATATATAGTTTCATTTTACTGCGTAATTATTAGTCATAGAACAAATATTCATAATGAAAGTTGTTCAGTTTAATTAGGTCTATCAGATGCTGCAATGATATTTCCAATATCTCTAATAGCTTTCGAGAAAATGAGGAGGAAACTCATGTTTTTATATAAATATAAAGTTTTATTTTACTGCGTAATTATGAGTCATAGAACAAATATTCATAATTATAGTTTTACAGTTTAATTAGGTCTATCAGATACTGCAATGATATTTCCAATATCTATAAAAGCTTTCGAGAAAATGAGAAGAAAAGTCATGTTTTTATATAAATATAAAGTTTTATTTTACTGCGTAATTATTAGTCATAGAACAAATATTCATAATGAAAGTTGTACAGTTTAATTAGGTATATCAGATGCTGCAATGATATTTCCAATATCTCTAATAGCCTTCGAGAAAATGAGGAGGAAAGTCATGTTTTAAATAAATTTATAGTTTCAATTTACTGCGTAATTATGAGTCATAGAACAAATATTCATTATGAAAGTTGTACAGTTTAATTAGGTCTAACAGATGCTGTAATGATATTTCCAATATCTCTAATAGCTTTCGAGAAAATGAGGAGTAAAGTCATGTTTTAAATAGATATATAGTTTTAATTTACTGGGTAATTATGAGCCATAGAACAAATATTCATAATTACAGTTGTACAGTTTAATTAGGTCTATCAGATGCTGCAATGATATTTCCAATATCTCTAATAGCTTTCGAGAAAATGAGGAGGAAAGTCATATTTTGAATTAATATATAGTTTTAATTTACTGCGTAATTATGAGTCATAGAACAAATATTCATAATGAAATTTATAGAGTTGAATTAGGTATATCAGATGCTACAAGGATATTTCCAACATCTCTAATAGCTTTCGAGAAAATGAGGAGGAAAGTCATGTTTTAAATAAATATATAGTTTCATTTTACTGCGTAATTATTAGTCATAGAACAAATATTTATAATTCAAGTTGTACAATT
>JAPQNM010000009.1:4996084-5003584 GCA_029783475.1 Metacarcinus magister | reverse complement strand
CCCTGTCGCGTTGGTTCCCTTACAAGTTGTGTGAAAAAACCATCCTGGACGACATTTAAGAATTCCTCCGAGCACCCGTCTCCTGTCATACTATCCCAGTCTATTCTCCTATAATTAAAGTCCCCCATAATGCACACATTATTATACCTAGATGCCCTTGCAAGCTCCTGCATCAGGGGTGCACTAGCTGCTTCGTCTAAATCCGGAGGTCTATATATAATCCCTACAACAAACTTTTTCCCTCCTATAATAATGTCAATCCATAATGATTCCGTATTCCTATCTGTTTTTATTGTGGTATTGACATAGCTATTTAATGTGTTTCTAACGTACAGTGCCACACCTCCCCCTCTCCTCCCTACTCTATCCCTGTGAAAAAAAGTGTACCCATCTATTCCTACTTCAGGTAAGAAATGTTTGCCTGCAATATTTAAACAAGTTTCTGTAATACCTATAATATCTAACTCTTCTACACATGCAATACCTCTAAGTGTGTCTATCTTATTTATTACACTTCTACTGTTTGTAAAAAAGACACTAAGTTCATGTACCTCCCTCTCTTTACCCCGTCCTTTGTCACTATTACCCTTACCTCTGTTAATATTTAGTTTCCCTGACTGGACTGCCTAACTGCCCTCTCAAGACACTCACTAAGCTCCTGCACCCCCTTCCTACTGAAGTGTACACCATCCCTGGCATACAGCTCCTGTCTCCCATAAAACCTGCTCCACTCATCCATAAAACCTACCCCATCCTCTCCACACATCCTCATCAACCTCTGTTCACAGGAAGGTGTTGACTTTGTAAACCTGTGGGATGACTTTTATAATAAACCACTTCTTTTCCAGTACGACGGACTGCACCTAAACAGCGTTGGGGATGCACGCTTGGGCAGACTTTTCAGTGACCAAGTTATTCTCAATAGGTCAAAAAACGCCGAGCGAACGAGAATAACAATGACGTCGTAGTTGCTCCGTGTAATGCCACCGCTGATCCAAATACTAATGCCACTGCTGATCCACATATTAAAGTTTGTTATGTAAATGCTCGCAGCATCAGAAATAAATTCACAGATCTTGAAGCTCTCGCGGCGATGGATCAGTACCACATCATAGGAGTCACAGAATCATGGTTAGATACGTCGAACAGAGATTACATTGCAGAATTTCAGTTACCTGGTTATACAATCTTTAGCTGTGAAAGAGAGAACAGAATTGGCGGTGGTGTAATCCTATATATTCACAGCTCGCTCCATCCGATCTCCATTAAAACAGAACCCATCAACGGTGTTGACACAGTTTTTATCGAAATTAAAGAGTAACTCAAGTAGAAAAATACTCGGATTGATTTACAGACCACCGGGGCGCACCGCTGAAATTGACCGTTTACTATTCGAATCAATCTCCGAAACGATTAATCAATGCGAGACAATTATTATGGGTGATTTTAATTTGCCAGTAACGAGATGGGGAAATCCGTTACGATCTCATACAGGACAAGACCTGTACACAACTTATTAGAGAGCGAATTACATCAACACGTTCACGAACCGACGCGAGACTTAAATACCCTTGATCTCATTCTTTCAACAAGTAAAGATTTAGTCAGCAACGTAAATGTCGGCCCAGTTTTCAGTTCTAGTGACCATCGGATAATCACGTTCAATTTGAAAATTAAGGAAATAAAAGTAAAAGACAGTAAGGAGAAGGTACCAAATTACCAAAGGGCGAATTTCATCAGAATGCGAACAATTCTAGAAGACACTGACTGGAGTGAACTGTTGTCAGAGTCAGATATTGATAAGACATGGGAGGCCTTTACCACAAAACTGAATGAAGTTATAAGCGTATGTGTACCGTATCGATACAGACGTTCAGCAAGGAAGAACAAACCAAAATGGTGGAATGAAGAGATAAAAAACAGCCTCTCTCTCAAAAAACACGCGTACAATAAGTACATATTAACTAAAAGCCAAGATGATAAAGTAGAGTTTGACAGAATTCGTCGCGATACTAAGAGATTGATAAAGCGTAGCAAGAAAAACCTTGAAGAATATATAGCGGAATCATGTAAATCTAATCCTAAAGAATTTTATAGTTTTGTTAAGAGTAAAAAAGCCCTTACCTGCAATATCGGTCCACTTACTAAAGGACATGGAAATCACACAAATGACGAAAACGAAATGGCTACAATCCTTAATAACTTTTTTGCATCCGTATTTACAGAAGAGGATTGTTCATCGTTTCAGCCACTTGAGATTAGAGGGACCGTAAACTTCTTAAATGATATACTCATAGTAGAAAATGACGTTTTGCAAAAAATCAATAAGATGAAAACAAACAAAACCCCTGGACCAGATAAAATTTCCCCAAGAATCTTGAAAGAGGTCAAGCACCAGATCAGTAAACCGCTTACAATCTTATTCAATAAATCCTTAAGAGATGGTAAAGTTCCATCAGATTGGAAACGTGCAAATGTAACACCAATCTTCAAAAAGGGGGACAAGTCACAACCCGGAAATTATAGGCCAATCAGTCTGACATCAGTTGTATGTAAATTAATGGAGACAATCATTCGTGACAATGTGGTGAAATTCCTTGAAGACAACGATATAATAAAACCCTCACAACATGGTTTTCGTAATAAACGTTCATGTTTAACTAACTTATTAGACTTCTTCCACAATGTTTTTGACGCGTACGATGAAAGCAGAGCAGTAGATGTCATATATCTGGATTTTCAAAAGGCTTTTGATAAAGTACCTCATCAACGATTGCTTAATAAACTAATGACTCATGGTATCTCTGGTAGCATTTACAATTGGCTTCTGGACTGGCTCTCTGAACGTAAGCAGAGAGTAGTTTTAAACGGTGTCTCCTCTCAATGGTTAAACGTAAAAAGTGGCGTACCACAAGGCTCAGTGCTTGGTCATGTCTTATTCTTGATATATGTTAATGACATAGATGATGGGATCACTTGCAAAATATCGAAATTCGCTGACGATACGAAAATTCTCAGCAAAGTAACTACGACAATTGACAGAGAAGTCTTACAATCAGACCTAGATCGACTAACGTCTTGGGCCAATAAATGGCAAATGAAATTTAACGTTGAAAAATGCAAGGTACTACACATCGGAAGAAATAATGATCACGTTCAGTACTCAATGAATGGTAAATCACTTTCTACAGTAAACAAAGAAAAAGATCTGGGAATCACAATATCAAACGATTTAAAGCCCAGTCAACATTGTTCAGAGGTAGTTAAAACTGCTAACAGATTGGTCGGCCAAGCACTTCTTTTTCAATCGGATCGTTAACGTTTGGAACTCCCTGCCCGCCAATGTCGTCGACAGTAAAACAATTACTACGTTCAAAAATAGACTTGACAAATATTTAGAAGCAAATCCACAACTAAAATACTATCCGTTAACGTAGCAAACTTTGCCAACACAGATATATTAGGTAACTTCTGCAGCTATATAACTTTAACCAAGGCCAGATTTCCTTGGTATACGATGTTTCCAGCTAATAGAAAAAGCAATCCTTTTTTCACGTAAACAGTATATACATATCAGTAATTTTTCCTTACTGCATAGTCGGTTGCTAGGGTACATATCATGCGGCGAACTTCATTTGCAGAGGTCATTGGGTGTGAAATACCCAATGCTCCGCTGCCCGACGCCCTACACGCTGTCAGAGTGAAGGACGGACTGTCTCGAGTACTGGGCGGAGTTATCAACGACAGTCAGTGTATGAATGTTTCATGTTTACTTGAAGCCAAAACAATGCGCCACTGTGCAAGGCAAACTGCAATACGCGACCATTACAGTGGATGAAGATATTATTTTCCTCTAAGCACATTTGCACATTCAAGGACAAAACCTTACCAGTTTCTCCAGGAAGCTGCCAATGAACAGAGTGAAGCCTCGTAAGGGCCAGCAGGCCTGTTGTAGTTTGTTCTTCCTATGTGTTGCTCCTTCGCCTACAATCAGTTAATGTCTTCCCTCCTCTTCCCTTTCACAAAACCATTCACAATCTACTATTTTTTTCCCTCCCTCTCTCTCCCTCCCTCCCTCCTTCCTTCCTCTCCCTCCCTCCCTCCCTCCCTCCCTCCCTTTCTCCTTCCTCATTCTCCCCACGAAGTACTTTAATCCCTCCTCTTCCTCTTCCTCTTCCTCCTCATTAACAGAGAAATCCCTCCTTACCCTCTACTTTCCTCCCCCCCCCCATTTCCTCCTTCTCTCCCCTTTCATTATTCCTTCCTTCATCTCTCTCTCTCTCTCTCTCTCTCTCTCTCTCTCTCTCTCTCTCTCTCTCTCTCTCTCTCTCTCTCTCTCTCTCTCTCTCTCTCTCTCCAGGAATTCCTTTAATCCTTTGTCCACTTTCCTCTTAATCGACTAATCCTTTACCTTCAATCCTATTCCTTTTATTTAATTTCTCTCCTTCTCTTTCTCTCACCTTCCTTTCTCTCTACCTCCTTCTTTATCACCTGTATTTCTTCCCTCCTCTTCTCTGTCTCTTTCCTACACTTTTGCCTCCTTCCTTCTTCCTTCCTCCCTCCCTCCTACATTCTCTCTCTCCCTTTCTCTCCCTCTCCTTCATTATCACCCCTACTCCTTCCCTCCTGCTTAACTGCTTGTCTGAAAGGGGGGGGGGCGTGTGACGACAAGAGGGAAGGAGGAAGGAAGGGAGGAAGGTAGGGAGAGGAGGAGGGGAGGAGGGGGGGAAAGGTAATTACCAACAGGTGCATATAAAGGTAGGCCAGAGAGAAGCAATTACCTACCTGTCAGGAAGGAAGAAGAGGAAGACAAGGAAGAGGAGAAGAGGAAGAGAAGGAAGAAGAAGAAGAAGAAGAAAGTTGAAGGAGGAAGACAATAAGGAGTAGAAGAAGAAGGAAGATAGCTGAAGGAGGAATAGGAGGAAGAGAAGGAAGAAGAAGTAAGTTGAAAAAGGAAGACAAGGAGAAGAAAGAGAAGGAAGAAGAAAGTTAAAAGAGGAGGATGAAAACAAGGAGGAGGAGGAACATAGGAACACATAGGAATAACAAACAACAACAGGCCTGCTGGCCCTTACGAGGCTGTTTGTGAGACTACACTATCTACTCTAGAGTGAAGGATACAGGATAGTAAGGGTGAAGGCTTCTCTCCCCAGCCATGGCTGGCAGGGAAAGGAAGGCCAACCAATACCAGACTGTCACTACCACTACTGCTACCACTACTTCCTGGCAAGCGATGTCAGGCCACTAGCGACGTCTTTTGAATCGACATTTCGTAAGTTAGGTACATCAGGATGAACTTACTCAAAGTTTGCTACGTTAACGGATAGTATTTTAGTTGTGGATTTGCTTCTAAATATTTGTCAAGTCTATTTTTGAACGTAGTAATTGTTTTACTGTCGACGACATTGGCGGGCAGGGAGTTCCAAACGTTAACGATCCGATTGAAAAAGAAGTGCTTGGCTTCGTTTGATGTGAATCTTTTACCAGTAATCTTAAAAGAATGACGTCTTGTTATATTTGATCGATCAAAAGTAATGTAATCTTCTGCATTGATATTATCGAATCCTTTGATTATCTTGAACATTTCAATTAAATCCCCTCGCATCCTTCGTTTTTCTAGGCTGAATAAGTTTAGTTCTTTAAGTCTTTCTTCATAAGGTTTATTTTTCAGCCTTGGAATCATTTTTGTTATTCTTCGCTGGACTCTTTCCAGTTTGTCAATGTCCTTTCTGTAATATGGGGACCAAAACTGTACGCAATACTCAAGATGGGGTCGTACTAGTGAATTATGCAGTTTTAATATGACTTTTTCTGATTTATTTTCGAAAGTACGCCCAATAAAGCCGACCAATCTGTTAGCAGTTTTAACTACCTCTGAACAATGTTGACTGGGCTTTAAATCGTTTGATATTGTGATTCCCAGATCTTTTTCTTTGTTTACTGTAGAAAGTGATTTACCATTCATTGAGTACTGAACGTGATCATTATTTCTTCCGATGTGTAGTACCTTGCATTTTTCAACGTTAAATTTCATTTGCCATTTATTGGCCCAAGACGTTAGTCGATCTAGGTCTGATTGTAAGACTTCTCTGTCAATTGTCGTAGTTACTTTGCTGAGAATTTTCGTATCTTCAGCGAATTTCGATATTTTGCAAGTGATCCCATCATCTATGTCATTAACATATATCAAGAATAAGACAGACCAAGCACTGAGCCTTGTGGTACGCCACTTTTTACGTTTAACCATTGAGAGGAGACACCGTTTAAGACTACTCTCTGCTTACGTTCAGAGAGCCAGTCCAGAAGCCAATTGTAAATGCTACCAGAGATACCATGAGTCATTAGTTTATTAAGCAATCGTTGATGAGGTACTTTATCAAAAGCCTTTTGAAAATCCAGATATATGATATCTACTGCTCTGCTTTCATCGTACGCGTCAAAAACATTGTGGAAGAAGTCTAATAAGTTAGTTAAACATGAACGTTTATTACGAAAACCATGTTGTGAGGGTTTTATTATATCGTTGTCTTCAAGGAATTTCACCACATTGTCACAAATGATTGTCTCCATTAATTTACATACAACTGATGTCAGACTGATTGGCCTATAATTTCCAGGTTGTGACTTGTCCCCCTTTTTGAAGATTGGTGTTACATTTGCACGTTTCCAATCTGATGGAACTTTACCATCTCTTAAGGATTTATTGAATAAGATTGTAAGCGGTTTACTGATCAGAGTCTGTTTGATTACTCCTGTAGTGTACATAGCCTTCCTTTGACCTTAAATGCTGCTGCATCAAGATATGGCTCATTAGAATTAGGTATATAGAGGCAGAAAACAATTCAATTCCCACCGCTCGCTCGGTCAGACCGGCCGATCAAAATCTTCACTACTGACTCTGTCACCGGTGCCAATGGCTATGGAAGTTATTTATTTTCATTCTTAAATGCTGCTGCATCAAGATAAGGCTCACTAGAATTAGGTATATAGAGGCAGAAAACAATTCAATTCCCACCGCTCGCTCGGTCATGACCGGCCGATCAAAATCTTCACTACTGACTCTGTCACCGGTGCCAATGGCTATGGAAGTTATTTATTTTCATTCTTAAATGCTGCTGCATCAAGATAAGGCTCACTAGAATTAGGTATATAGAGGCAGAAAACAATTCAATTCCCACCGCTCGCTCGGTCATGACCGGCCGATCAAAATCTTCACTACTGACTCTGTCACCGGTGCCAATGGCTATGGAAGTTATTTATTTTCATTCTTAAATGCTGCTGCATCAAGATAAGGCTCACTAGAATTAGGTATATAGAGGCAGAAAACAATTCAATTCCCACCGCTCGCTCGGTCATGACAGGCCGATCAAAATCTTCACTACTGACTCTGTCACCGGTGCCAATGGCTATGGAAGTTATTTATTTTCATTCTTAAATGCTGCTGCATCAAGATAAGGCTCACTAGAATTAGGTATATAGAGGCAGAAAACAATTCAATTC
>JAPQNM010000009.1:4978584-4991084 GCA_029783475.1 Metacarcinus magister | reverse complement strand
CACGATCCCTAAACGAATAGACAGGGAAAGAGAAAGAAGAGAGAGAGAGAGAGAGAGAGAGAGTACCCCCCCCCCCAAAAAAAAAGAAGAGAACAACATTGGTAGAGTTATTTGAGTGACAACAATTAATTTGGCCGCCATATTGGGGCCCATTACGATGGTATTATTGTTACTGCTTATTGCCCAGAGGAGTGTGGCGGGAAATGGCGCAGTTATGTCACCTCTTCTGAGCCATTTAACGCACTCCCCTTACCGCCCCCCTAGCCCCCCCTATGAGCCCACCTAACCCACCCCCTAATTTGACCTCTCTTACCTACTCACTTTTTCTTTTCCTTTCCTTTGTTTTGTTTGTTTTTCTTTATGTGTGTGTGTGTGGGTGTGTGTGTGTGTGTTACGTATCGCTACACACACACACACACACACACACACACACACACACACACACACACACACACACACACACACATGTACCCCACTTACAAACATTTAAACATTCTCTAACACATTCTGTCACATAAGTTTCCCATTTTTAGCACTAATGGTCTCTCTCTCTCTCTCTCTCTCTCTCTCTCTCTCTCTCTCTCTCTCTCTCTCTCTCTCTCTCTCTCTCTCTCTCTCTCTCTCTCTCTCTCTCTCTCTCTGTGTCACTTTATCTTCCCTTTCTTTTCTCTCTTTTTCTTTCTTCCTCCCTCCTTCCCCTCCTTCAATCTATCCTCTCACTTTTTTTTCCTTCTCCTCATTCTCCTTTTTTCTTCTCTTCCCTTCTTCCTCTCCCTTCCTCCTCTTCCCCTCCTCCCTCTTCCTCTTGCATTCTTACATCCTTCCTCCCCTTTCCCTTCCTCCCACCTCTTCTTCCTCCACCTTTTTCCTTCCTCTCTCCCTCACCTCCCCCCCACCTCCACACTTTGGGCAGAGAAATGGAGGTAAAATGAGGAAAAACCTGCAAATGTTTAAGTCGCTTGGAGGAAAAAGGGGGGAAGGGGTGTTGAACGATACTTAAAGGGAAATGTAGGTGTGTTTCATATTGTTTCGTTTTGTCGCTGTGTTTCGGTCGCTCTGGGTGTGGCAGCTGTGAATTACAGGCATGAGGAAGCGTTTCTCTAGTGGCCAAGGAGGAGGAGGAGGAGGAGGAAGAGGAAGAAGAGGAAGAGGAGGAGGATGTAGTGGTGATGTTGGTTGAAAAGAAAGAGAAGTAAGGAGGAAAATTTTAGACAAAGGAAAGG
Organism: Metacarcinus magister; assembly: GCA_029783475.1. NCBI lineage: Eukaryota > Metazoa > Arthropoda > Malacostraca > Decapoda > Cancridae > Metacarcinus > Metacarcinus magister. The sequence goes on along the minus strand of JAPQNM010000009.1, from coordinate 4,989,861 downwards.
AAGGAAGGAAACATAGAAAGAAATGAAAGATTGAAGAAAAGAAGGAGGAGGAGGAGGAAGAACAAAAGGCAAAACAAAAACAAAAACGAGAAAGCATACCACAAGCGAAGGAAAATTTGAAGGAAGAAAAGATAAGAAGGAAAAAGAGGGGAAAAAATGCGAAAGAGAAGAAGAGAAAGAAGAAAAATTGAGAACAGAGGAGATCAGAAAGATACCGATGATAAGAACAAAAAAAATAAGAGAGAGAAAGAGAATAAGAAAAATATAATAAGATAAAAACACATTAATACACATGATAATTTACAAATACAGAATAATATCAATAATTACATGTAAGGAAACTCAATATATAATTACATGTATTATAAGAGAGAGAGAGAGAGAGAGAGAGAGAGAGAGAGAGAGAGAGAGAGAGAGAGAGAGAGAGAGATCGCTAGAGGTATACGTAGGAAGCAAATTGTGTTGGGGTTGGAAATGAGAAAGAAAATGGAGATGATATGAGAAAAAGAGAGAGAGAGACATGACACTGCAAGAGACAACGAGTGGATGGAAAGAATTAGAGACAGACAGATAAACAGACAGACAGACAGACAAGACAGATAGACAGAGTGAAATAGAGAAAAAGAGAATGAGACGAGGGGGAAGGAAGGAAGATAGGGAGATGAAAATAGTGAAGGAGGAGGAGGAGGAGGAGCTAGTGTTGAGAGGTGAAAACGTCTAGACACTTAGTTAAATATTAAATAGTTTCAAAACAATGGGTATAAAAAAAAATTAATTATAAACAAATCAACTTGTTTGGTGTCGAAGCTGCACTCTTTTTTAACTTATTTGCTAACTTTTCTTTTCCTCTTAGATTTTGAGAATTGTGTGTAATATAAAGTTTGCCTCTTCGTTGGTATCCTATTGATTTTATAAGTAGGTCTTGGTGGTAGTAGTAGTAGTAGTAGTAGTTGTTGTTGTTGTGGTTTTTTCTCAGTTCATAATATATCCAAGTGAGTTTATTATTTTTTTTGTTACCAGTAAATAGTTGTGAAGGAGGTGGAGGAGGAAGAGGAGGAGGAAGAGGAGGAGGAGGAGGAGGAGGATTTAGCAAAGTAATGGCAGTCTTTGAGTTAATTTCTGGAGAGACTTAAAGAGGGAGTTCTGACACACACACACACACACACACACACACACACACACACACACACTTGTTAAGAATCTTGGTGTGTGTGTGTGTGTGTACCAATATGTACTAATTGAATGCTATGTACGTACAGTCATGAACAAAAAGTGCATTGTGTGGATTTGCTTTTTAAAACTTCATCTTGCTTGGCTTTCATTCTTCCTCCTCCTCCTCCTCCTCCTCCTCCTCCTCCTCCTCCTCCTCCTCCTCTTCCTCTTCCTCTTCCTCCTCCTTATGTCATCATCTTTAACATGTCCTTTCATCCTGCATTTTCTCCTCCTCCTCCTCTTCCGCCTCCTCCTCTTCCTCCTCCTCCTATTAATGATAAGAGAAATGGAGATAATGATAATAATAACTATATTAATGATGAAAATGTATGTTAATGATATCAATAATTATTTTCATCATTCTATTCCTCTTCTTCATACATCTATTATCACTTGTTTTTCCTCTTCTTCTTCCTTTCATTCTCCGGTTTTTCCTTCCTTCATTCACTCCAGATCACGACTGTCCTTGTTGCCTATTCATCATTCTTCCTTCGTCTCCTTCGCTTCTTCCTTCTCCTTCAGTTATTATCTCTCTCTTTCTCTTCCTCCTTCGCCATGAACTTCTACTTCATCTATCGACTATGCAGCCTCCTCCTCCTCCTCCTCCTCCTCCTCCTCCTCCTCCTCCTCCTCCTCCTCCTCCTCCTCCTCCTCCTCCTCCTCCTCCTCCTCCTCCTCCTTCGCCTCCTTCATTATCCAGCTTTTAATCACTAGAGGGCGGTGGCATTTGCAGTCAAATTGTGATGCCCTCAACCTCGATCCCACAATTAAGAAAGTTTGCCCTGAATAAACTTTTTTTTATCCCCGTTTTCATTAATTCAAAAGTAAACACAAGGAGAGTGATTCACATTAGTGCGTGTGTGTGTGTGTGTGTGTGTGTGTGTGTGTGTGTGTTTCATCACTTTTGTTTGAGTATTTTTTTTCTTCTCGCTCTCTCTTCTTAAAAGGTCAAATTACATCGTTCTAATTGCATCTACTTAAATTTTTCTTTGCCAAGGAATAATATATCCCAAAAAAAATCCCTGTGTGCCATTTCTATATTAATTTGCATTTACTTTTTTCATTAGATTATTTTCCTCCTTTTCCTTACTGTAAAATTATTCATGTTTTTTATATATCTCATTTTATCTGATCAACAATTAGTATATTATCCTCTCTCTCTCTCTCTCTCTCTCTCTCTCTCTCTCTCTCTCTCTCTCTCTCTCTCTCTCTCTCTCTCTCTCTCTCTCTCTCTCTCTCTTTTGTGTACCCTATTATTCCATTCTTTTATCCATTACGTATTCTCTTCTTTTATATCATTTTTCATTCATCTTCATTCTCTCTCTCTTCTTCTTCTTCTTCTTCTTCTTCTTCTTCTTCTTCTTCTTCTCGTTGGACAGAAAAGTGGGTTGAAAACATCTCTTTCTTACGTCCCTAATTCAAGACCGTCCGTCCGTTGTACCCAAAACACTTTATTAGACTGTCTCCAAGTCTCCTCTCCGGTACGGTCACCAAATTACTTCCCACCACCATGCCTTGATTTCACTTGCCTGCCTGCCTTTCTTTCTTTCTTTCTTTCACTTCTTTCTTTCTTTCTACATTGCTATTTTTTTATCTCTTGTTTTTCGTAATCTTTTGCTTTCATTCTTTTTCTTTTTTTTCTCTCCTTCCTCTTCTTCATCATCTTGTTTTGCTTTCTTCTTGTTCTTCTTTCTTTCTTTCTTCTTCTTCTTCTTCTTCTTCTTCTTCTTCTTCTTCTTCTTCTTCTTCTTCTTCTTCTTCTTCTTCTTCTTCTTCTTCTTCTTCTTCTTCTTACTCCTACTCTTCGTTCTATTTACTATCAATGAAGCCTTGTTAAAGATATGATTTTCAACCTTACTTACTGTTCGTGAAATCTGTTTTTAATTATACCATTATCTAATTACTTAATGTCTCCCATATTTCTCTTTTATCTCTTTAATTATCCATTTATTTCAATTGCTGCCGCTCTCCTTCCTTCATTTATTTCCTTCCTCCTTTTTTATTCAATTATTTCGTATTTACTTCTTTTATTAACCTTTTTTTATGATTATTTTTCTAATTGGTTGTATTTTCTGTTTGATTTTTTCCTTTTTCTTATTAATTTCAATTTCTTATCTCTCTTTCCTTTCATTTATTTCCTTCATCATCTTCTATTCTATTATAAGTCGGAATTTACCTTTTTATTTCCTATTTATATTCATTTGTTTCCTGAATGGTTTAAATTTATCTTGGTTCTCTAATACCCAACTATTTTCCTTTCTTTTTTTCCTTTCATTTTCCTTTGTTGTTTTTTTCTGGACGAGAAGAGGAAAATAATCGATGTTTTGCACTATGATTTCCTATATATGTTCAACAGGTGGATTGTAGATAATTAGGGTACGTGTCCCCTGTGTGTGTGTGTGTGTGTGTGTTTGTAATCCATTTAAGGGAACACACTTTATTGTATTATGTTGCTGCTACTGTTGTTATTTTGTGTACTGTCCTCTCTCTCTCTCTTTCTCTCTCTTTCTTTTTTTTCGTTACACTCGTTTTCTCTTCCTTTCTTTTTTTCGTTAAACATTCTTTCTCCCACTTTTTTTTCTCGTTAAACTCTCTTTCACTTCCTTTCTTTTTTTCTTTAAACTCTCTCTCTTTCTCTTTCTCTATCTATCTATCTATCTATTTATCTATCTTTCATGTATTTACTTGCTAATTTTTCTTCCCTTTTTCCTCTCTTTCTCTAATTAAAGATAGTTAAAGATAGTAATAGTTCAAAATAGTTTTAGTACAATTAAACATCACTATTAAAAGACTTATATCATCACCACCACCACCACCACCACCACCACCACCACCACCACCACCACCACCACCACCACCACAACACTCCTTCGTCAGCGTCGCCGCCATACCGTCGGAGTCCAAGGAGGAGGAGGAAGAGGAGGAGGAGGAGGGGGAGGAGGGTCTTCTCTCTAATCCACTAATCTTCCCTTAGTCCAAGTTTACTCCAAATGTTCCTTCCCTCCTCTCCTCCCTCCTTCCCTCCCTACCTCCTTATCTCTCGCCTTCCTTCTATCCCTCCCTTCCCTACCTCCTTCCTTCCTCCTTCCCTTCCTTCCTTCCCTTCCCTTCCCTCCCTCCTTCTCTTAGCTTGGGACACGTTCATTACCAGTCATTTGCAAGGTTGTGATAGTGTGTTAAGTGAATTTGGTCTGCTAACGTTTCTTCCTCGTGGTGGTGGTGGTGGTCGTGGTGGTGGTGGTGGTGGTGATGGTGGTGGTCGTGGTAGTGGTGGTGGTGGTGGTGGGATTGGGGATTTAAGAAGTGCAATTTCTTTTACTGTTTTTCCTTGCTGATGGTGAAAGAGAGAGGTAAAGAGAGAGAGAGAGAGAGAGAGAGATTATGTGTATAGTGTTTATCTATCTATCTATGTATCTATCTATCTATCTTTTTCAGGATGTAAAAAAGATGCTCATGAATGACAAACTTTATTTTTTTTATGCAACATGAAACGAGATTTGCACAACCATTTTTTGCATTCATTCATTTTTCTTTTCATTCGACCGTCAGAAAACATGGATTTTTTTTCCAACTTCACACGAAGATTTTTTATAAGTAATGATTTTTTTTTCTGGTTGCATAGGAAATAACATGCTAATTATTAATGATGTGTGAGAGAGAGAGAGAGAGAGAGAGAGAGAGAGAGAGAGAGAATCGGTCTGTCTGTTTATCTGTCAGTCTGTCTATATTGGTTTATCTCTCTCTCTCTCTCTCTCTCTCTCTCTCTCTCTCTCTCTCTCTCTCTCTCTCTCTCTCTCTCTCTCTCTCTCTCTCTCTCTCTCTCTCAAAGGCACCCACTCACCCTTATGTGCCAGGCGTGTATACAATCACAAGCACCCTTTTTAGCAGTCCAAATGGAATTGTGAATTAAACTTTATTACTCAATCAATTTAGATCACTCCGCTGCCATACATTTATACATATGAAGGGAAAATAGGGGGAAAAAGGAGGGTTGTGGGGGAGGGGGAAGCTACAGTGTGTTAGTGTGTATTTGTGTTCGATTTTTATTTATTTATTTATTTATTTATTCTAGTTATTATTTTTTTTTTAATACACATTTTATTCCTTTCATATTTTTTTCTTATCTATTTTTATTGACTGTATTTTGTTTTTAGTTTACCTGTTTCCTTCTTTCATTTATCTCTCTCTCTCTCTCTCTCTCTCTCTCTCTCTCTCTCTCTCTCTCTCTCTCTCTCTCTCTCTCTCTCTCTCTCTCTCTCTCTCTCTCTCTCTCTCTTCCCTTTGTTTCACTCTGACGATGTTGCTGACTCGCTCACATCCCTGCCTTTACTACTGCTAAGAATGCTGATCTGCACTGCTTTCCCCTTCCCTGTATCTCCATTCTCAGATTACTTAAGTCAGCTGCTGATGTTGCCCCAGATCCTGCTGACTTTGGGAACGTGGTAGTAGTGGTGGTGGTGGTGGTGGAGGAGGAGGAGGAGGTGGAGGTGGAGGAGGAGGAGGAGGAGAAGAACTATAGTGGGAAAGAGAAATTTAGGTGATAGATAGATAAAGGGATGGATAGATAGATAGACATACAGGCAGAAATTAAATCAGAAAGGCAAACATACACAAGCAAAACACACACACACACACACACACACACACACACACACACACACACACACACACACACACACAGGCAACAGGTAGCCACACGCGCCATTATGCAAATTCTAACACAGACAAGAGTTATGGTTTTCCTGAAGTAGAAATGAAAGCAAGAATATTACCAAGTGAGAAACGAGAAAAAGAAAAAGGAAAATAATACCATGAAAAGAATTAATGAAAAAAAAGGAAAATGTTGAAATGAGATAAAAGAATATGGAAAATAAATATATAAAGGCAAAGGAAAAGGTTGTGAAATATGTTAAAAACGTAATTGGAGTGTTGGAAGAAAATAAAAATAATAAAAATCGAGGAAGAATATAAAACGAAAGAATAAATAAAAAAAAGTGTGAAAAAAGTCTGAAATCAAAAATAACTTTAATAAATTTAGTACCATGGGAAGAAAAAAAAAATCATAGGAATAAAAACAGGCGTTAAAAAATATGAATGAAAGTTAATATGAATAAAGTACATTACAAAAACAAACATTTATTTATATCAACTGAGACGAAAATGTTAAGAATCATATGAAAAAATATATAAAAAATGATGAAGAACTGATTGCGAAAGAAAAAGTTACAATATAGAAAATAAAAAATCATATATAAAGTGCAAAATAGAGAGATAAAAAAAAAAAAAAGAATGCACTGTGGATTGACAAACGGATAAAAAATGGAAAAACGCAAAATGGGGGGAAAAAATGATGATAGAAAGTGATGAAACAAAAAACTTTTAGAGATGAAAAATAAAGTGTTGAATGATAGGAAGACTTTAAAATGAATGAATAATATGGAGATTCAGAGAGAGAGAGAAGAGAGAAGAGAAAGAGTTAGACTCCATTCGCATTAGTAATTCATTCTTACCATTTCCAAAGTTCAAGAAAATACCAAAAAAGAAAAAAGACTTTCACTCAATAGCAAAAAACATGACTTTGACAAAATAAAAACTATGCATTACCTGTAGATATTGGGCACTTTTAATGAAACTTTATCCTACCTGTCACATTTATCACAGGTAAGGTAAAGTTGATAAGGTGTTCCAGTAATTGTACAGGTAATGATAACGCTGATAGTGATAGTAATAATAGTAGTAGTAGTAGTAATAATAGTAGTTGTAGTAGTAATAATAGTAGTAGTAGTAATTGTGATAACTCAGTATTTGTCACATGTACGAAATGTTAAGTAAATTGCTTTATATTTTGGACTTTGTGAAGCTTAATTGAGGTAAGACAGACAGGTTAAGTAAGAATGTTTCAGTGTGTGTGTGGGTGTGTGTGTGTGTGGTGTGTAATGACTATTGTTGATCCTGTTGTCGTTGTTGTTGATGATTTTCGTTTACTTCTTTCTCTTCCTCTTCCTCATCTACACTTTTTTTCCCCTTCTTTCCCATTCTTTCTTTCTTTTTTCTCTTTTTTAATCTGTAATCCTTCATATTGTCAAAAATTAAAGCAAAAAAAGGTAACTAAACAATTGAGAAAAACAAGAAAAACAGCAGCAAGGAAAAATACAATACAAAAAATACAATACAAATACAATACAAAAAATACAATAGCAACGCCAGACACGGGACGAAACAGGTAATTATTGTCCCGAAACAAAAAGGAAAAGTTACGAAACTTCTTTTTTCGGTCAAACTTTTGCATTCAAAGAGTGTGTGTGTGTGTGTGTGTGTGAGAGAGAGAGAGAGAGAGAGAGAGAGAGAGAGATGGGGATATACGAAACCGACTGTGTGTGTGTGTGTGTGTGTCCGGTGCGAGAAAGGTTCTACAAATATTTCACAATTCTCTCTCTCTCTCTCTCTCTCTCTCTCTCTCTCTCTCTCTCTCTCTCTCTCTCTCTCTCTCTCTCTCTCTCTCTCTCGGGTGATGTAGTGTTGTTGTCAGTCAGGGAGGGAGAGAGGGAAGGAGGAAGGAAGACAAGGAGGAGGAGGAGGAAGAGGAAGAGGAGGAGGAGGAGGAGGGAAAGATGAGGGACAGCGAAAGGAGGAAAATATAATGTAGAGAAAATAACAAAGAATAGAATGAGAATGGGAAACAATGAGAGAGAGAGAGAGAGAATGTGTGTGAGTGATTAATGCAAATAGTTGAAATCGACACTTGGTAATCAAAATGTAATTCCCTTAACGATGATTGAACAATTCTCTTGATGACGTCACGAGAACAACAACAATAACAACAACAACAACAACAACAACAACAACAACAACAACAACAACAACAACAACAACAATAATAATGATAATGATGATAATAAACAAATAAATAAAAAAAACATTATTATCTTCCTTCTCACAATAATAATAATAATAATAATAAAGTGAACAAACATTAATCTCTTGGTTCTTCTAATAAAAATACGTTTCCATATTTATAGCATATTTTCGTGACACTGAAGCATGAAATACTGCATTGAGCTAGCTTTGTTTTCTGTTTTAATGTAAGTGTTGTCCAAAATATAGTAAATAAATCAAAGAAACATGACGTTGAATTAGGATTGAATTGCAACTGGAATGAATGTAACTGAATGGGATGCAGTTGAAGTTGTGTGGAATGATTTATATGAAAAAAGTAATGAAAGATTGAAAACAAAATATATATAAAAAAAGGAGAAAAATACTAGTTGTTATAATTCTTCTTATTATTATCAGTATTATTGTTATTATTATTTTTATTATTATTGATATTATCGTTATTATTTTATTAACATTAGTATTATGAATATTTTTATTGTTTTTATTGCTACTGCTTCCACTATTAATACTACTTTTACTACTATTACTACTACTATGCTTGCTGTTGTCATTCTTGTTCTTATCATGAAATATTTAATGGATAATAATGTGAATAATACATAAAATTATACATAAATAAACATAATAAATAAAGATAAATGCATCAAGATCAAATATTAATGTAAACTTTAAAAGCGAGACAAAGAGGAAAAGAAGAAAAAAAAACTACAACAACTTTCAACTTTTCATTAATTATTTACAGCCTAGAGAGAGAGAGAGAGAGAGAGAGAGAGAGAGAGAGAGAGAGAGAGAGCGCTTCCCCACCTGTATCTTGATAAACAAGGGAGAGATTGTGTTTGCTTCAGTGACACCAAAACAAACACAATTTCTACCCTTCGTTTGATCTCATTTACCTAGTTATTATTTTTATTTATTAATTTATTCCCTGACTTTTTTTCTCTCTTCCTTTTTCATCAACTTTTCATGTATACTTATTTTTTTATTTTTTTATTATGTGTTGACTCTTGCCTTTCTTTCTTTCCCTCTCTCTATCGCTTGCTCTCTTTTCCTCTCGTTTTTTGTTTTGTTTTTGTTTGTTTGTTTGTTGTTAATATTCCTTTGACTTGTTTTCATTTTACTTATTTTTATTATTATATTATTCACTCTTTTCCTTGTTTGATGCTACATTTTTTTTTCTTTATTGTTTTTTTTTCACTTGTTTTTTCTTATCTTTAATTGCTATTATCTATTATCTTTTTTATCTATTACATTTATCTTTACATTTTATCTACTAAGAGAATTAAAAAAAAATATTCACCTATCACTTTTAAAAGGTAGGAAATATAACGATATTTTAGAATTCTTATATATTCAAAATTCTCTTATTTTTATTTTATCTTATTATCATTATTCATACAAATACTTTATTCTTCATTTTAATAAAGCTTTCTAGATAATATGTTTCCACCACTTCTCTTTCTTTTACCTAATTTCTCTCTTACTATTATTATCATTCCTCTTGTCACTTACACTTTACAAATTACAATGTTAAGGAAAACATAATTTTTCATTAACACTTATTTGTATTGTGGAATTAAATTTTTTCTCCCAAACGTAGTCAACAAAACAGTCTGTGTGCGTGTGTGTGTGTGTGTGTGTGTGTAAATTATGCAAGAGATTGAGAGCGACACACAGAGAGAGAGAGAGAGAGAGAGAGAGAAAGAATAGTAATAAAAACACTAAACATGATAAAAAGCCAAAAAAAGGCATAATTTGGTAAAGGATACGAATAATTTAGGAATTGAAGAAGGGGGAAAAAAACTGAGGGAAATAAAGGGAAGGAGGGGAAAGATGGAGGGGCACAAGGGGACCATAGATAATATTAGTGGGAAAAGGGGATTAGGGAAGGGGAGAGGGGAGGGGAAGGGAAACAGGAGAAGGTAAAAGAGGGGAAAGGCCTTGAAATATGAAATCGCCTATGTAAATTTCATGCCCCTCTTTCCTTTTTTGTTTTCTTCTCTCTCTCTCTCTCTCTCTCTCTCTCTCTCTCTCTCTCTCTCTCTCTCTCTCTCTCTCTCTCTCTCTCTCTCTCTCTCTCTCTCTCTCTCTCTCTCTCTCTTCTCTCTCTCTCTTCTCTCTTCTCTCTTCTCTCTTCTCTTACACACACACAAGAGATTGGTCACACACTTACTTCCTCCTCCTCCTCCTCCTCCTCCTCCTCCTCCTCCTCCTCCTCCTCCTCCTCCTCCTCCTCCTCCTCCTCCTCCTCCTCCTCCTCCTACTTGTCACAACAAACACAAAGCATAACAAGACTTCCGACACAACATGAGTGGATGGTGTGTGTGTGTGTGTGTGTGTGTGTGTGTGTGTGTGTGTGTGTGTGCGTGCGTGTGTGTGTGTGCGGTCAGTTCCCTTTCCATTGGCGATCAATACGAAAAGAAAACATCTGCAAGCGGCACACACACACACACACACACACACACACACACACACACACACATGTAAACATATCTGCATGTAAGCATTAACTTCGCCGACAGCGTGTACACTTTTACCTCTCACTCTCTCCTCCATGTTTACACAGATCCCTACATGCTGACCTTACGTACACAGAACTCCACTCACACAGTCATATTTGCACAGCTCTTGTATGTGTGTGTGTGTGTATGTGAGTGTGAGTGTGTGTGTGTGTGTGTGTGTGTGTGTGTGTGTGTGTGTGTGTGTGTGTGTGTGTGTGTGTGTGTGTGTGTTTGCAGTTCTTGAAAGTTTGTCCATTTTATTATTTTAGAGTTTTTCTACTATTATTATTATTATTATTACTACTACTACTACTACTACTACTACTACTACCACCTCAATGCTAGAAGGTAATATAAGAAGACACACCAAGGAGGGGGACTGAAGGAAGGGAGAAGGAGGGAGATAGGTAGGAAGGGAGAATGAGGGGGATAGGAAGGAAGGGAGAAGAGGGAAGGAACAGAAGAAGGTATCATGTGTCTGGAGGTTGTTGGAATATATTGATTAGTCTCCCTTTACTGCTATTAGTTCGTATGTTACTATTATATATACGTCTACCTCCTATTCTCTCTCTCTCTCTCTCTCTCTCTCTCTCTCTCTCTCTCTCTCTCTCTCTCTCTCTCTCTCTCTCTCTCTCTCTCTCTCTCTCATATTCTTCTTTTCCTTCTCCTC
>JAPQNM010000009.1:4951084-4973584 GCA_029783475.1 Metacarcinus magister | reverse complement strand
GGAGGAGAAGGAGGAGGAGGAGGAGTACTGGTAGGGGATGTGGTGTAGGTGAGAGGTGGAGTGTGAGGGGAGTATAAGGGGAGTGTAAGGAGACCAAGGACTCAGTAAAATTAAGAAGACTTGAGTTTAGGTTAGTTTCAAGGACAGAACAAAGGGTGGGTTAGACTATTTCAGATCTTTTTCTTTCTCTCTCTCTCTCTCTTTCTTTCTTTCTCCCCTTTTTTTTCTCTCCCTCTCTTTCTCTCGTACATGTATCTTTTTTCCATGTTCTGTTGTCAGTTTTATGCTACCGTTTACTCCTTCGTTTTGTAGTTTTGTTTTATTCTATTTTCTTTGTCTTCTTTTCTATTTTTTTTATATATACTTTTCCTCCTCGATTGTCTTTGTAATTCTTTCCACTTTTTTTTTTGTTTCTTCTTTTCCATATTTCATTTTATTTTATTTCTTATTTCTTCCTTCCTATTTTCTTCTTCTTCTTCTTCTTCTTCTCTCTTTTATCTTTCTCTCTCATGTACTCGTTCGTATATATATAGAAAACGGTAATTGGGGTTGTGACTCGTAATTTCTGAACGATAACAAAAGCCAAAAACTAATTAAGTCTCATCAGTGGAAACGTTTAAAATGGAAATTAATACGGAACTTTAAACTAAGAAAACACATGAAAAAATATGGAAAAATAAGTGAAATGAATCCCTTTTTTCCCACAATTTGTATAGTTCAATTTTTTTTTCCCTTCCTCATTTTTATTTACATGGAAATTATCTAAAAGGGGAAAGAGAAGAAAATTTAAACGGAGAGAGAGAGAGAGAGAGAGAGAGAGAGAGAGAGAGAGAGAGAGAGAGAGAGAGAGAGAGAGAGAGAGAGAGAGAGAGCAGCAACGAACTGAATCATACTAAGAAAAAATCACAAAAAAATAATAAACAAAACTTACTAAACGAGAGAAAAAAAAATAGAAAAAAGAATAAAAATAACTCCTTGGTCCAATTTTTTTCTATATATATATTTTTTTGATGATGAAATGTTACTTGTAATCTCCCTTATAAGTCTCACGCTCTCCCTTGCCTTTCACTGCATAACTGAATAACACACTCCAGCCGCCCATACGTTGCAGGGGCGAGGGGAAGCGAAACCCATACGTAAAAGGGAGGTAAAAAGTGCCTTATATATATGGAGGAGCTGGAGAGAGAGGGGGAGGAGAGGAGAGAGAGGGAGTTATATATAGGAAAGGGGACTATGTATGTATGTGTTTGTATGTGTATCTGTGTATGTGTCACTGCATTAGTTATAAGCTGGATTTGTATACATGTACGTAATGATATAAAAAAAAAGGGTATGATATATATATTTTTTTCTAACCATGACTAAATTATTTTCACTTTTTTTATTATTTATTTATTTTAGTGTTTTTTTGATATATTTTATTTTTATACGTGTATATTTTGTTTTCGTTTTCCTCCGCACCTCGTCTCTTTCAAGTGAATAATTTGTTTGAAAGTTCCCAGAATCCCCTCACCCTACTCCCCTCTCTCTTTTACCCCCCCCTCTCTCTCTCTCTCTCTCTCTCTCTCCATCTTCCCCCTGTCTCCTCCACCTCCCTGTATCTCCCTCCCTCCCTGCCACACCCTGCTTCCATGCCTCCTCTTCATACCCACCTGTTTTCCCTCACTTCCTCTTCCTCTCCCCTCTCCCTTTCATCCCTTATCCCTCTCACCTCTCCTCCCTCGTCTTCTCACTTAATCTCATCTTACCTCATTCCTCTCCCATTGTTCCTCTCTCTCTATCTTACTCCCCCTTCATTTTCTCTTCACTTTCCCCTTGTATTCCCCTCATTATCCCCTCAATCTTCCCTTCACCCTCCCCTCACTTTCCCTTCACTCTCCCCTCACTCTCCCTTTTCCCACAAAGTTCGTAGGTCTCTCACGATCCCAATATCGGGAAATCTCGCTCCACTGGCGTTGTTCTCAGCTTCTCTCTCTCTCTCTCTCTCTCTCTCTCTCTCTCTCTCTCTCTCTCTCTCTCTCTCTCTCTCTCTCTCTCTCTCTCTCTCTCTCTCTCTCTCTCTCTCTCTCTCATGCTTTTTTTCCTCCTTTCATATCTATTCATTTTCTTCTCTTTTTTTAAACATTTATCTTCTTTCTTCCTTTCATTACGTGTTATTTTCTTTATTGTTTTTATTTATTTTTTATTTATTTCCTCGAACTGTCAACTTTTGTTTATTTTACTCTTTTTACATTACTCTTTCTCTCTCTTTCTTTCTTTTTCTCTTTCTCTTCCTACGTTCCTGGAAGCTATGATGTTGTTTTTGTTTTTTTATTGGCCTTTTATTATATTTTTTGTTTGTTTTATTTATTTGTTGGTTTATTTTCATCTCATTTGTAGTAAATTAGAATGATTTGTCTCCGGGGAATTTCTGATCATAAATAACAGAGAGGAAGAGAAATATTTGCAACATAAAGTAAATAAAATAAAATAGATAAAATGAGAGAGAGAGAGAGAGAGAGAGAGAGAGAGAATTTCTTCCTCAGGTATCATGGAATGGTTAACTTGATACCTTAAGTGTGTGTGTGTGTGTGTGTGTGTGTGTGTGTGTGTGTGTGTGTGTGTGTGTGTGTGTGTGTGTGTGTGTGTGTGTGACTGTCTTCTGTATCGACTTCCTTCTCTTCCTTCATTTTCCTCCTCCACCTCCTCCTCCTCCTCCTCCTCCTCCTCCTCCTCCTCCTCCTCCTCCTCCTTTTATTACTTCTTCTTCTCATTATTGTTGTTTTATTGTTATTATTATAAATATCATTATTATTATTATTATTTATATTATTGTCTTAATTACTATCATTATATATATTATTATCATTATTATTATCACTATTATCATACTAATCATTATTTAGAAAGAGAGAGAGACAAAGAAAGAAATAGAAAGAGAGAGGGAGAAGAAAGAGTATATATATCCTCGTAAACCCATGTAGTGATGACGTAGAATACAGATAAAAGAGAATAAATGAGAATCAAGATAAAACGAGGAAAAATATCTTGATGAAGTTAAGAAAAAAGGTGATTTATTACTGTAAAGACGAAGATGAGAGAGAGAGAGAGAGAGGAGAGAGAGAGAGAGAGAGAGAGACTGAGAGAGAGAGAGAGACTGGTATTAAGTACGTGCTCAGAATTGTCACCTTCGAGTTTCCTTGAAAAAATCTGACAAACTGAAAATTATTTTGGAAAACCTTATTTCTCACTTTTTACTCCATCAATATCGGACAGAATTATTAATTTTGACTTCACTTCTGTTTTTTCTTCTTCTATTTCTTTATTTTTTGGGGGGCGGTATTTTTATTTTTGTGTTGGATTTAATTTTCATGTTTTTGAAAGATTTTTTTTTATTTTTGGGGTTTATTTTCTTAGTCAGTCAGTCAGTCAGGCACTTACTCACTCACTCACTCACTCACTCACTCACTCACTCACTCACTCACTTGTACTCTCCTATCATACTTTAACTTATCCTCACTCTCATTTACACTAGCTTTATTATCTCACTTTCCTTCCATTTTCTCTCTCTTATCACTCTCTCCAACCAACCTATTTCTCACACCTCACTTTCCTTCCTATTTCCTCTTCCCTACTCACCTTCAACTCAACCGTAAATAATTGTCTTGTTTTCCACCTCAAGACAATTTCCTCTCAATCTTAACCAATTCTTATCCACTGTAACCTTCTTCGTCTTCCAATAATTCACTTTTTTCCTCACTGCTTCAAACTTTTTCACTCACACTTTTCTTATAGCCAACTTAGTACTTTTTTATTTTTACTTTTAAAGACTTGTTTCCTCACTTATCACACTTTTTTTTTCACTCTTATTTTATACAGAACTTAAGCACTTTTTATTTAACTCACAAACACTTTTTTTCTCCTCACACTTAACCTATACAGAAAATAGCACTTTTTTTTCACTTGTTTACATGTTTAATATACTCTCATGCTTCTAAGTTCACCCTAACACTGATTTATCACACTAATAACTCGTTTACTCACCTTAGCACACTTTTTACACACTTACTCACTCTTACTCACCTTTCCTGGATGTGTATAATCGCCTTCCTAACTTACTTCCTCACTCTCAACTCACATTCCTCATACTCCTAACTGATTTACTCACTCCTACTCATCCTATCCTCACTCTCTCGTCACCCTATCCCTATCCTCACCCTATTCTCACCCCTATACTCACCCTACCTCACCCCTGCCTCATTCCGCTGCAACAAGTCAAGGGTGATCGATGGGAGCGTGAGGTCAGGATATCCTCTTTATGATGCACTCAGAGCGACGCCACAAAGCTATTACTCGAGCACTCTGACAGGCGTGGCAGAGGAGGAGCAGAAGGAGGAGAAGGAGACGACGACAAATAGAAAAGGACGAACACTAAGACGAGACAAGGAACACATGAAGGAGGAGGAGGAGGATCACTAAGGAAGAGCCATTGAACAAAGCTTAAGAGGCAATTTGTGATAAGGTAAACTATGGGATTAATGTGAGAAATTCAGATAGTAAAGTCGAAGGTTCCTCCCCACCCACCTCGCCCTCCAGCCGCTAAATGGACAGTTCGATGAAGTTATTATATCATTACAATTACTTCTTCTACCCAGGCGAAACAAATGTAGCCAGACGAAAAAAAAAAATTTAAATCGGCATTTCATAATTCCTTCCACGTAACTTAATTTTACTCTATAACAATAATTTTACATAACTAGAATTTGCTGATATGAAGGATAATATTTTAGCGGCTGTTTGGAGTCGAATAATTTGTCTAATCTATCCCCTTAAAGTTATAACTGTTATATCATCAACGACATTGGAAAGTTGAGAATTCCAGACCTGACCGACCATATCAAAGAATAAAGTGTTTGGCTTCGTTTGATGGGAATCTTTAATCATTCATCATATACATACAATCTCTCAGAAAAAAAGTGAGAAATATTGATTGACTAATAGATAAATAGATCGATAAATAAGGAGAGAGGAAGAGAGATGTTAGACGTTTTCTATATTAAGGATGAAAATAAGATGAATAAGGTGAGTTACCCCAATAGATGGTTACCACCACCACCACCACCACTACTACTACTACTACTACTACTACTACTACTACTACTACTACTCCTACTCCTACTCCTACTCCTACTCCTACTCCTACTCCTCTTACCACTACTACTACTACCACTACCAGGTGTATGATTTTGAGCTAAGAAGTCAAATGGTTGGGAAACGTTAGTTAGGTTAGGTTAGGTAAGTAAGGTTTTGTTAATATTTCAACACAACTCATGAAAATGTGTACCAAGGGGTTCTCGGACATGCTGATCACGAATCTGGAATTAGTTTTGTCATTACTATAATATTTGGATTTTCCATTTTGTGGTCCGTAAATTCCACCAGAATTGAGGTCGAAAAAGCTTTTCCCATTTTCCTACGTAAATATTGGTCCTTCAAGAAAGTTGTATGGAAGTAAAGTTATGGAGTTTGATAATGTATATCTCATATAGTCATCATCTTTCCAATAACTCGATTACCTGTGAAGAAAATTAAGATTTTGTGAACGAAATGAATGCATAATACTATACACTCCTACATCTATAATTATATTCCAATTCAAGCTTACTATAGCTCAATAGAACGGGCGTCTCCTGCTCTTTCTTTTATAGTCTATACCTTTTTTACGTAAGCCCCATACATTTCGAGTTATTTCAAAATATGTGATTTATCTAAAAAATTCTAAGGGTGTACCCTACGAAATTTCATGCACATTTTTCACACCTCCGAATCTCATGAAAATTGGAACAATGAGGTTCTCGGTCATGCTGAACACGAATCTGGAATTAGTTTTGTCATTACTATAATATTTGGATTTTCCATTTTGTGGTCCGTAAATTCCACCAGAATTGAGGTCGAAAAAGGTTTTTCCATTTTACTACGTAAATATTAGTCATTCAGGAAAATTGTATGGAAGTAAAGTTATGGAGTTTGATAATGTATATCTTATATAGTCATCATCTTTCCAATAACTCAAATACCTATGAAGAAAATTAAGATTTTGTGAAAGAAATGAATGCATAATACTTTACACTCCTACGTCTATAATTACATTCCAATCCAAGCTTACTATAGCTCAATAGAACGGGCGTCTCCTGCTCTTTCTTTTATAGTCTATACATTTTTTACGTAAACTCCATACATTTCGAGTTATTTCAAAATATGTGATTTATCTAAAAAATTCTAAGGGTGTACCCTACGAAATTTCATGAAAATTTTTCACACCTCCGAATCTCATGAGAATTGGTACAATGAGGTTTTCGGTCATGCTGAACACGAATCTGGACTTATTTTCCTGATTACTATAATATCAAACTGTATTTCACCCTTGCTTGCCTAATAACAATAATGAAATAACCATTATTTAACTTTACTGGTGAAAATACAAAAATACATAGATATGACCTACCCTAAATCTACACAATATAACGTATACATGTTATTTGCTTTTCATATCTTGAACCGTTAGCGAATCCAAACTGATTAAAACCGATTAAAAGTTATAGATAGATAGATACATACATACATACATACTCATTCACTCACTCACTCACCACATTTATTATTATGAATATAACCATTAGTAGTTTCATTTGTTTTCCCCTTTCCCCGTGGCACCAGTAGGTTTAACCCTTACACTGCCGTCTACAGTAATTGCTGTAAACCAAATTATTAATTGTAGCGACAAATTGGCAACTACCGGGCATGCAAGCATTAACCACGCCCCTTTTCAAATCAGTCACACCCCATCTGTATATATATATATATATATATATATATATATATATATATATATATATATATATATATATATATATATATATATATATATTATTATTTTTTTTTATTTTATATTAGATATATATATATATATGTATATTTAAAAATTTTTTTTTTTATATTAGATATATATATATATATATATATATTTTAAAAAATTTTTTTTATTATATATATATATATATATATATTATATATATATTTATATATATTTATATATTTATCACTTTTATCATCAATGTTTATTTTTATCATCAATGTTTATTTTTATCAATGTTTATTTTTATTATCAATGTTTATTTTTATCATCAATGTTTATTTTTATCATTGTATATTTTTATCATCAATGTTTATTTTTATCATCATTATTTATTTGTATCATCAATATTTATTTTTATCATCATATTTATTTTTATCATCATTATTTATTTTATCATCATTATTTATTTTTATCATTATTTATTTATATCATTATTATTTATTTTTATCATTATTATTTATTTTTATCATTATTATTAATTTCTATCATTAATATTAATTTCTATCATTAATATTTATTTTTATCATTAATATATATTTTTATCATTAATATATATTTTTATCATTAATATATATTTTTATCATTAATATATATTTTTATCATTAATATTTATTTTTATCATTAATATATATTTTTATCATTAATATATATTTTTATCATTAATATTTATTTTTACCATTATTATTTATTTTTATCATTAATATTTATTTTTATCATTAATATTTATTTTTATCATTAATATATATTTTTATCATTAATATATATTTTTATCATTAATATTTATTTTTATCATTAATATATATTTTTATCATTAATATTTATTTTTATCATTAATATTTATTTTTATCATTAATATTTATTTTTATCATTAATATATATTTTTATCATTAATATTTATTTTTATCATTAATATTTATTTTTTTCATTAATATATATTTTTATCATTAATATATATTTTTATCATTAATATATATTTTTATCATTAATATTTATTTTTATCATTAATATATATTTTTATCATTAATATATATTTTTATCATTAATATATATTTTTATCATTAATATTTATTTTTATCATTAATATATATTTTTATCATTAATATATATTTTTATCATTAATATTTATTTTTATCATTAATATTATTTTTATCATTAATATATATTTTTATCATTAATATATATTTTTATCATTAATATTTATTTTTATCATTAATATTTATTTTTATCATTAATATATATTTTTATCATTAATATATATTTTTATCATTAATATATATTTTTATCATTAATATTTATTTTTATCATTAATATATATTTTTATCATTAATATTTATTTTTATCATTAATATATATTTTTATCATTAATATATATTTTTATCATTAATATATATTTTTATCATTAATATATATTTTTATCATTAATATTATTTTTATCATTAATATATATTTTTATCATTAATATTTATTTTTATCATTAATATTTATTTTTATCATTAATATATATTTTTATCATTAATATATATTTTTATCATTAATATATATTTTTATCATTAATATATATTTTTATCATTAATATTATTTTTATCATTAATATATATTTTTATCATTAATATATATTTTTATCATTAATATATATTTTTATCATTAATATATATTTTTATCATTAATATATATTTTTATCATTAATATATATTTTTATCATTAATATATATTTTTATCATTAATATATATTTTTATCATTAATATTTATTTTTATCATTAATATTTATTTTTATCATTAATATTTATTTTTATCATTAATATATATTTTTATCATTAATATATATTTTTATCATTAATATTTATTTTTATCATTAATATATATTTTTATCATTAATATTTATTTTTATCATTAATATTTATTTTTATCATTAATATATATTTTTATCATTAATATATATTTTTATCATTAATATATATTTTTATCATTAATATTTATTTTTATCATTAATATTTATTTTTATCATTAATATATATTTTTATCATTAATATTTATTTTTATCATTAATATATATTTTTATCATTAATATATATTTTTATCATTAATATTTATTTTTATCATTAATATTTATTTTTATCATTAATATATATTTTTATCATTAATATATATTTTTATCATTAATATTTATTTTTTATCATTAATATATATTTTTATCATTAATATATATTTTTATCATTAATATTTATTTTTATCATTAATATTTATTTTTTATCATTAATATTATTTTTATCATTAATATTTATTTTTATCATTAATATATATTTTTATCATTAATATTTATTTTTATCATTAATATATATTTTTATCATTAATATTTATTTTTATCATTAATATATATTTTTATCATTAATATATATTTTTATCATTAATATATATTTTTATCATTAATATATATTTTTATCATTAATATTTATTTTTATCATTAATATTTATTTTTTATCATTAATATATATTTTTATCATTAATATATATTTTTATCATTAATATATATTTTTATCATTAATATATATTTTTATCATTAATATATATTTTTATCATTAATATTATTTTTATCATTAATATTTATTTTTATCATTAATATTATTTTTATCATTAATATTTATTTTTATCATTAATATATATTTTTATCATTAATATATATTTTTATCATTAATATATATTTTTATCATTAATATATATTTTTATCATTAATATTTATTTTTATCATTAATATATATTTTTATCATTAATATATATTTTTATCATTAATATTTATTTTTATCATTAATATTTATTTTTATCATTAATATATATTTTTATCATTAATATTTATTTTTATCATTAATATTTATTTTTATCATTAATATATATTTTTATCATTAATATATATTTTTATCATTAATATTTATTTTTATCATTAATATATATTTTTATCATTAATATATATTTTTATCATTAATATTTATTTTTATCATTAATATTTATTTTTATCATTAATATATATTTTTATCATTAATATTTATTTTTATCATTAATATATATTTTTATCATTAATATTTATTTTTATCATTAATATATATTTTTATCATTAATATATATTTTTATCATTAATATATATTTTTATCATTAATATATATTTTTATCATTAATATATATTTTTATCATTAATATATATTTTTATCATTAATATTTATTTTTATCATTAATATTTATTTTTATCATTAATATATATTTTTATCATTAATATATATTTTTATCATTAATATATATTTTTATCATTAATATATATTTTTATCATTAATATTTATTTTTATCATTAATATATATTTTTATCATTAATATATATTTTATCATTAATATATTTTTATCATTAATATATATTTTTATCATTAATATATATTTTTATCATTAATATATATTTTTATCATTAATATATATTTTTATCATTAATATATATTTTTATCATTAATATATATTTTTATCATTAATATTATTTTTATCATTAATATTTATTTTTATCATTAATATTTATTTTTATCATTAATATTATATTTTTATCATTAATATATATTTTTATCATTAATATATATTTTTATCATTAATATATATTTTTATCATTAATATTATTTTTATCATTAATATATATTTTTATCATTAATATTTATTTTTATCATTAATATTTATTTTTATCATTAATATATATTTTTATCATTATATATTTTATCATTAATATATATTTTTATCATTAATATATATTTTTATCATTAATATATATTTTTATCATTAATATTTATTTTTATCATTAATATATATTTTTATCATTAATATATATTTTTATCATTAATATTATTTTTATCATTATTATTATTTTTATCATTAATATTTATTTTTATCATTAATATTATTTTTATCATTAATATATATTTTTATCATTAATATATATTTTTATCATTAATATTTATTTTTATCATTAATATATATTTTTATCATTAATATTATTTTTATCATTAATATTATTTTTATCATTATATTTATTTTTATCATTAATATTTATTTTATCATTAATATTTATTTTATCATTAATATATATTTTTATCATTAATATATATTTTTATCATTAATATTTATTTTTATCATTAATATATATTTTTATCATTAATATTTATTTTTATCATTAATATTTATTTTTATCATTAATATATATTTTTATCATTAATATATATTTTTATCATTAATATATATTTTTATCATTAATATATATTTTTATCATTAATATATATTTTTATCATTAATATTTATTTTTATCATTAATATTTATTTTTATCATTATATTATTTTTATCATTAATATTTATTTTTATCATTAATATTTATTTTTATCATTAATATATATTTTTATCATTAATATTTATTTTTATCATTAATATTTATTTTTATCATTAATATATATTTTTATCATTAATATATATTTTTATCATTAATATATATTTTTATCATTAATATTATTTTTATCATTATATATATTTTTATCATTAATATATATTTTTATCATTAATATATATTTTTATCATTAATATATATTTTTATCATTAATATATATTTTTATCATTAATATTTATTTTTATCATTAATATTTATTTTTATCATTAATATTTATTTTTATCATTAATATATATTTTTTATCATTAATATATATTTTTATCATTAATATTTATTTTTATCATTAATATATATTTTTATCATTAATATATATTTTTATCATTAATATATATTTTTATCATTAATATATATTTTTATCATTAATATATATTTTTATCATTAATATTATTTTTATCATTAATATATATTTTTATCATTAATATATATTTTTATCATTAATATTTATTTTTATCATTAATATATATTTTTATCATTAATATATATTTTATCATTAATATATATTTTTATCATTAATATTTATTTTTATCATTAATATATATTTTTATCATTAATATTTATTTTTATCATTAATATATATTTTTTATCATTAATATATATTTTTATCATTAATATATATTTTTATCATTAATATATATTTTTATCATTAATATTTATTTTTATCATTAATATATATTTTTATCATTAATATTATTTTTATCATTAATATATATTTTTATCATTAATATATATTTTTATCATTAATATATATTTTTATCATTAATATTTAGTTTGTATCATTAATATATATTTTTATCATTAATATATATTTTTATCATTAATATTTATTTTTATCATTAATATTATTTTTATCATTAATATATATTTTATCATTAATATATATTTTTATCATAATATTTATTTTTATCATAATATTTATTTTATCATTAATATATATTTTATCATAATATATATTTTTATCATTAATATTTATTTTTATCATAATATATATTTTTATCATTAATATATATTTTTATCATTAATATTATTTTTATCATTAATATATATTTTTATCATTAATATATATTTTTATCATTAATATATATTTTTATCATTAATATATATTTTTATCATTAATATATATTTTATCATTATATTTATTTTTACATAATATTTTTATCATTAATATTATATTTTTATCATATATTTATTTTATCATTAATATATATTTTATCATTAATATTATTTTTATCATTAATATATATTTTTATCATTAATATATATTTTTATCATTAATATATATTTTTATCATTAATATTATTTTATCATTAATATATATTTTTATCATTAATATATATTTTATCATTAATATTATTTTTATCATTAATATATTTTTATCATTAATATATATTTTTATCATTAATATATATTTTATCATTAATATATATTTTTATCATTAATATATATTTTTATCATTAATATATATTTTTATCATAATATTTATTTTTATCATTAATATTTATTTTTATCATTAATATTTATTTTTATCATAATATTTATTTTATCATTAATATATATTTTTATCATTAATATATATTTTATCATTAATATATATTTTTATCATTAATATATATTTTATCATTAATATATATTTTTATCATAATATATTTTATCATAATATTTATTTTATCATTAATATATATTTTATCATTAATATATATTTTTATCATTAATATTATTTTTATCATTAATATATATTTTTATCATTAATATTATTTTATCATTAATATTATTTTATCATTAATATTTATTTTATCATTAATATATATTTTTATCATTAATATATTTTTATCATTAATATATATTTTATCATTAATATTTATTTTATCATTATATATATTTTTATCATTAATATTTATTTTTATCATTAATATTATTTTTATCATTAATATATATTTTATCATTAATATATATTTTTATCATTAATATATATTTTTATCATTAAATATATATTTTATCATTAATATATATTTTTATCATTAATATATATTTTATCATTAATATTATTTTTATCATTATATTTATTTTTATCATTAATATTTATTTATCATTAATATTTATTTTTATCATTAATATTTATTTTATCATAATATATATTTTTATCATTAATATATATTTTATCATTAATATATATTTTTATCATAATATATATTTTTATCATTAATATTATTTTATCATTAATATATATTTTATCATTAATATTTATTTTTATCATTAATATTTATTTTATCATTAATATTATTTTTATCATTAATATATATTTTTATCATAATATATATTTTTATCATTAATATTTATTTTATCATTAATATTTATTTTATCATAATATATATTTTTATCATTAATATATATTTTTATCATTAATATATATTTTTATCATAATATATTTTTATCATTAATATTTATTTTTATCATTAATATATATTTTTATCATTAATATTATTTTTATCATTAATATATATTTTATCATAATATATATTTTATCATAATATTTATTTTTTATCATTAATATATATTTTATCATTAATATATATTTTATCATTAATATATATTTTTATCATTAATATATATTTTTATCATTAATATATTATTTTATCATTAATATTTATTTTTATCATTACTATGTATTTTTAATCATTAATATATATTTTATCATTATATTTATTTTTATCATTAATATATTTTATCATTAATATATATTTTTATCATTAATATTTATTTTTATCATGATATATATTTTATCATTAATATATATTTTTATCATTATATTTATTTTTATCATTAATATATATTTATCATAATATATATTTTTATCATAGTATTTATTTATCATTATATATTTTTATCATAATATTATGTTTATCATATTATTTTATCATTAATATATATTATTAATATATATTTTTATCATAATATATATTTATCTAATTATATTATCATTATATATATTTTTATCATTAATATTATTTTTATCATGATATTATTTTTATCATTAATATTTATTTTTTCAGTAATATATATTTTATCATTAATATATTTTTTATCATTAATATATATTTTATCATTAATATTATTTTATCATTAATATTTATTTTTATCATTAAATATATTTTTTATCATTAATATTATTTTTATCATTAATATATATTTTATCATTAATATTTATTTTATCATTAATATATATTTTATCATTAATATATTTTTTATATTAAATATATATTTATCATTAATATATGCATTTTTATCATTAATATATATTTTATCATAATATATATTTTATACTTATATTTTTTATCATTAATATATATTTTATCATTAATATATATTTTATCATTAATATTTATTTTTATCATAATATAGTATTTGTATCATTAATATATATTTTATCATTAATATTATTTTTTATCATTAATATATATTTTTATCATTAATATTATTTTATCATTATATTTATTTTTTATATCATAATATTATATTTTTTTATCATTAATATATATTTGTATCATTAATATTATTTTTATCATTAATACTATTTTTATCATTATTATATATTTTATCATTAATATGTATTTTTATCATATTATATATCATAATATATATTTTTTATCATTAATATTTATTTTTGTATCATTAATATATATTTTATCATTAATATATATTTTTTATCATTAATATATATTTTTATTAAATATTTATCATTAATATATATTTTTATCATGAATATATTTTTATCATTATTATATATTTTATCATTAATATTTATTTTTATCATTATATATTTGTTATCATAATATAATTTTTTATCATTAATATTTATTTTTATCATAATATTATTTTATCATTAATATTTATTTTTATCATTAATATTTATTTTATCATTAATATATATTTTTATCATTAATATGTATTTTTATCATAATATTTATTTTTATACATTAATATGATTTTTATCATTAATATTATTTTTATCATAATATATATTTTTATCATTATAATATATTTTTATCATTAATATTATTTTATCATTAATATATATTTTTATCATTAATATATTTTTTATCATTAATTATATTTTTATCATTATATATATTTTTATCATAATATATTTTTTATCATTAATATTTATTTTATATTAATATTTATTTTTATCATAATATATATTTTTATCATTAATATTTATTTTTATCATTATATATATATTTATCATTAATATATATTTTATCATTAATATTATTTTTATCATTAATATATATTTTTATCATTAATATTTATTTTTATCATTAATATTATTTTTATCATTAATATATATTTTTATCATTAATATATTATTTTATCATTAATATGTATTTTTATCATTATATTTATTTTATCACTTAATATTTATTTTTATCATATTATTATATTTTATCATTAATATATATTTTTATCATTAATATTTATTTTATCATATAATATATATTTTTATCATTAAATTTATATTTTATCATTAATTTATTTTATCATTAATATTATTTTTATCATTAATTATATTTTTATCATTAATATTATTTTTATCATTAATATATATTTTATCATTATATTTATTTTTATCATTAATATATATTTTATCATTAATATTATTTTTATCATTAATATATATTTTTATCATTATAATATTTTTTATCATTAATTATTTTTTATAATAATAATATTTTTATCATTAATTATATTATCATAATATATATTTTTTATCATTAATATTATTTTTATCATTAATATTTATATTTATCATTAATATTTATTTTATCATATATATTTATTTTTACATTAATATTATTTTTTATCATTAATATTATTTTTATCATTAATATTTATTTTATCATTAATATTATTTTTATCATTATATATATTTTTATCATTAATATTATTTTTATCATTAATATTTTATTTTTATCATTATATTTATTTTTATCATTAATATATATTTTATCATTATATATATTTTATCACAATATTTATTTTCATCATTATTATTATTTATCATTATATTTATTTTTATCATTAATATTTATTTTTATTCATATATTATTTTTATCATTAATATTTATTTTTATCATTAATATTTATTTTTATCATTATATATATTTTTACATTAATATTTATTTTTATCATTAATATATATTTTTATCATTAATATTGTATTTTTACTCATGATATATTGTATCATTTATCAGTTATTTATCCAGTATATTATCTTATCATTAATATTATTTTTATCATACTATATATTTATCATAATATTATTTATTATCATAATATTATTTATTATCATTAATATTTATTTTATCCTTAATATCTATTTTTATCATTAATATTATTTTATCTTATCTATTATCATAAATATATTTTTATCATATTATTATTGTTTATCATTAATATTATTTTATCATTAATATTTATTTTATCTCATTAATATTTATTTCTATCATAATATATATCTATTAGCTTAATTATATATATTTGTATCATAATATATATTTTATATTAATATTTATTTTTATCATAATCATATTTTATCATGATATATTTATTATATATTATTACTAATTATTTACTGTCCAGAGCTAGTGCAACACTTCTTAACATTTATTATATAATTTCAACACCTTTAACTTCGCAATATAAGTTTTCGTGGCATTTGTTGATGAAATGGTCTGTCCTGAAAATTTTTGTGCGCCGAAGATTGTTCCTACTCAGAATTTGAGTCCATAAAATAGTTTAGTCATGTTTAACAAGTAAAGTATTAGCCTTAAAACAAGAGTATAGAAACAAAGTTGTTTCAGCTGACAAGTTCTATCTGATGGTGATGTTGTAAATTACCTTGGTTTAGGAGAAAATGTAATTAAGTAGAAGTTAGAACACAAGCTGACTCTCGAACCCG
Organism: Metacarcinus magister; assembly: GCA_029783475.1. NCBI lineage: Eukaryota > Metazoa > Arthropoda > Malacostraca > Decapoda > Cancridae > Metacarcinus > Metacarcinus magister. The sequence continues at coordinate 4,956,275 of JAPQNM010000009.1, read as the reverse complement.
CGTCACGCCTACCCCTTTTATCTCTCGAGCGACAGAAACCGGATGAAGAACAAGCTACCAACCGTAAGTTAGCACGAACAACCACCCTGCGTTCTGATCCTCTTCCGCGCACAGTCGAACTTCCACGAGCCCTATATACGTCCATAAAGAACGATCCGCGCTTAGATACCTCTACAGCTACGCTCGCCCCGCCCCTCGTCTCGCTGAACAGAACTTACCTTAGAGCTCCATGTTAAAACTATCGTCCAAAAATTAGCTCTATCGTCCCGGTGCGCTCAACAAAACACGGAGAGTCGCGGAAGTACACAAAGGAACCGGCACGCGTGGGAGTTCCAAATAGAAAATGGATCCCCCGTGAGATGGCGGTGAAAGACAGGGCCGTAGGCCAAAGGTATTCGAGCCCCACCACGACCGATCCCCACTCCTACCCCTTTACCCGCCCCGGAGGCCATAATAGTAATAGTAATAGTAACAGTAATAGTAATAGTAATAGTAACAGTAATAGTAATAGTAATAGTAACAGTAATAGTAATAGTAATAGTAACAGTAATAGTAATAGTAATAGTAATAGTAATAGTAATAGTGGTTATTTAGAGGTGAAGATAGCTGGCATCTGGGGCTCCGTCTGTGCTGATGATTTCGATGATTACGACGCCCAGGTAAGTAATAGTAAATAGTAATAGTCATAATAGTAATAATAGTAATTTTATTTTTTTCTTCCTCAGATTTTCATTTTTTGGCTCGAAATTTGACATCAGTTTTGTTTTTTTCATATTTCTGCTAAAGTATTGATCCTACAGTAATGATGTCTATATATAATGTTATAGAGTTTTGAATTTTCTATCTAATGCAATTATCAGATTTTGAATAACTTATATACTTTTTGAGTTATTGAGGAAAATGTATAGGTTTTTGGAAAATTACAAAAATCTAATTAGCGCCATTAATTATATTTTGATTTTGGTTTACTGGGTCTCATTAGGAAGGTCTTTTTGTTTCTCTATCTTTTTTATTGATGACTTTTTTTCCGTAAATGTCATAGTTTTTGAGTTATTGAACAAAACATAATGACTTGAAAAAAATCTAAGGGTGTCACCTTGAAAATTTCGCTAAAAAAAACTTTTTCAAAATTTACCCAAAAAATAAATAAATAAACCTAACCCATAATAAAAAAAATAATTAAAATTATTAGAAATAAAAATAGACCAAAATTTTAACCCAAAAAATCAAAATTAACCACAATATTAACCACAACATTAACCACAACATTAACCACAATTTAACCACAATTTAACCACAATTTTAACCACAATTTCTCAGGTCGCTTGCCGGATGTTAGGCTACCACGGTGACGCCTCTACCACATTCCACCACAAACCTACCACAGCCCAACCACACTCCTACCACAAGTCCACCACAATCACCTGGCTGAGTGGGTTGGGACTGTGAGGCCGGGTTGTGGCAATGCAAGATGGCGGATAGGCCTACCCTCACGTGCCCAACCCATACCCAAGCCTATGTTACCTGCTCTAAGTACAGGTGAGACTATTACTATTACTATTATGTGACTATTTGTAATTTTTATTTTATTTATTTATTTATTTATTTATTTATTTTAATATTTTTGTACTATTTTTTATTAATTGATAACTATTTTTGACTATTATTACTATCTGGCTGACTATTATGAACTATTTTTTACTATTTTCTATTAATTCATAACTATTCTGACTATTATTACTATCAGGAAGACTATTTATGAACTATTTTGAACTATTTTCTACTAATTCATAACTATTTTGACTATCATTACTATCCACCAGACTATTTATAAACTATTTTGAACCTAATAGCTGAGAGAGAGAGAGAGAGAGAGAGAGAGAGAGGAGAGAGAGAGTAGCAGCCGCGCATTTTACTATTACTATATGAACTATTACTACTATTTACACGACTATTACTACTACTACTATTACTATCCCAGGTCTAATGAGGTCGCCAGGTCATTAGAGGCAGCCTTACCTGGCGTGTGTGGGCGTGCGGGGGCGCCATCTTACCTGTGGTCCAATTATGCTAAAATAGTGGGCGGTCATCAACAAAAATCGGGCGCCCACCCCTGGCTGGCAACTCTCATGCTGAAAGAAAGAGTAATTAGCACTAATGACCCCTAATTACCCCTATAACAACCTTAATTACTTCTCTAATCACCTAAATTAGTGTTATTATTATTTTAACTATTACTAATTACTTTATAACTATCTTAATTAACTAACTTAATTAATTGATTAATTGGTGTGTCTCTCTCTCTCTCTCTCTCTCTCTCTCTCTCTCTCTCTCTCTCTCTCTCTCTCTCTCTCTCTCTCTCTCCCTCTCCCTCTCTCCCTCTCTCCCTCTCCCTCTCCCTCTCCCTCTCCCTCTCCTCTCCCCCCCTCTCTCCCTCTCTCCTCTCTCCCTCTCTCTCCTCTCTCTCTCTCTCTCTCTCTCTCTCTCTCTCTCTCTCTCTCGTCCTTACTATGCTTTTAATCTTCAAATTATAATCATTATCATTATTATTACTACTACTATTACTATTATTTTGACTACTACTATTATTATTATTACTATTATTACTATTATTATTACTATTATTATTATTATTATTATCATCATTATTATTACACCGTGTTAACCAATGATACTAATACATGCTTTTGGGGACAGGTTAACGAAACTATTCACACGGATACACACTCACAACGCCCACTGCTCTCTATCGCTGCCCGCCCACCACCGCCCACCACCCACCACCCACCACCGCCCACGTACCACCGCCGCCCGCGAGGTAGATGAACGAGTCCAGTGGAAATGCAAGTAAGGAAATGTGAGTGTATATTGATTTCGTTGTGTGTGTGTGTGTGTGTGTGTGTGTGTGTGTGTGTGTGTGAACATTTGTGTTTGTTTGTTCTTTGCTGTAGTATTTTCTTTCTTTCATTCTTTCTGTCTTTCAATTTATCTATTTGTATCTATTTTTCTCCTACACTCTCAATCTCTTTGTCTCATTCAACATTTCATTTTTTTTCCATCTGCCTCGTTTCCCACGCCTCGGTATAGATAATTGCTTGAAGCCTTTTTTCATATTGCTATTTTTCCTCACCAGGGTTCGTGTCTGTTGATTAATTAATTGGGCAACTTGGCAACTCGAACACTGGAATAAATACAATCGGACTGAAATTTAGGTATTCTAGCAAATTAACAGAGTGACACCTACGAAGATATACAGCCAACACGATGAACATGTAAACACACACGAGTTTGTATAATCAACTACATACTCTGCCACACACACACACACACGCACACAGAGGGGGAGACAGTAAGATACACACACACGTACATACACACACACACACACTTCAACATTTGGTACCAAAACACACTAAGTTTAATTTTACTGCGTAATTGTTAGTCATAGAACAAATATTCATAATGACAGTTGTACAGTTTAATTAGGTGTATCAGATGCTGCAATGATATTTCCAATATCTCTAATAGCTTTCGGGAAAATGAGGAGGAAATTCATGTTTTTAAATATATATTAAGTTTCATTTTACTGCGTAATTATTAGTCATAGAAAAAAAATTCATAATATCAGTTGTACAGTTTAATTAGGTGTATCAGCTGCTGCAATGATATTTCCAATATCTCTAATAGCTTTCAAGAAAATGACGAGGAAAGTCATATTATATAAAAATACGGTTTTATTTTACTGCGTAATTATTAGTCATAGAATAAATATTCATAATATCAGTTGTACAGTTGAATTAGGTGTATCAGATGATGCAATGATATTTCCAATATCTCTAATAGCTTTCGAGAAACGAGGAAGAAAGTAATTTTAAAAAAAAGTAAAATTCAGTATTTATTAGTACTAGTGAAAATATTCATAATGACAATAGTAGATTTTAATTTGGTCTATCAGATGCGGCAATGATATTTCCAATATCTTTAAGAGCTTTCGAGAAAATGAGGAGGAAAATCATGTTTTTATATAAATATTAAGTTTCATTTTACTGCGTAATTATTAGTCATAGAAAAAATATTCATAATGAGAGTTATACAGTTTAATTAGGTGTATCAGATGCTGCAATGATATTTCCAATATCTCTAATAGCTTTCGGGAAAATGAGGAGGAAAGATGTTTTTATATAAATATTAAGTTTCATTTTACTGCGTAATTATTAGTCATAAAACAAATATTCATAATTACAGTTGTACAGTTTAATTAGGTGTATCAGATGCTGTAATGATATTTTCAATATCTCTAATAGCTTTCGAGAAAATTAGAAGGAAAGTCTGTTTTTATATAAAATAAAGTTTAATTTACTGCGTAATTATTAGTCATAGAACAAATATTCATAATTTCAGTTTTACAGTTTAATTAGGTCTATCAGATGCTGCAGTGATATTTCCAATATCTCTAATAGCTTTCGAGAAAATGAGGAGGAAATTCATGTTTTTATATAAATATTAGTTTCATTTTACTGCGTAATTATTAGTCATAGAACAAATATTCATAATGACAGTTGTACAGTTTAATTAGGTGTATCAGATGCTGCAATGATATTTCCAATATCTCTAATAGCTTTCGGGAAAATGAGGAGGAAAGTCATGTTTTTATATAAATATATAGTTTCATTTTACTGCGTAATTATTAGTCATAGAACAAACATTCATAATGATAGTTGTACAGTTTAATTAGGTGTATCAGATGCTGCATAATATTGCCAATATCTCTAATAGCTTTCGAGAAAATGAGGAGGAAAGTCATGTTTTTATATGAATATTAAGTTTCATTTTACTGTGTAATTATTAGTCATAGAACAAATATTCATAATGACAGTTGTACAGTTTAATTAGGTCTATCAGATACTGCAATGATTTTCCAATATCTCTAATATCTTTCGGGAAAATGAGGAGGAAAGTCAAGTTTTTATATAAATATTAAGTTTCATTTTACTGCGTAATTATTAGTCATAGAACAAATATTCATAATGACAGTTGTACAGTTTAATTAGGTGTATCAGATACTGCAATGATATTTCCAATATCTCTAATATCTTTCGGGAAAATGAGGAGGAAAGTCAGGTTGTTATATAAATATTAAGTTTCATTTACTGCGTAATTATTAGTCATAGAACAAATATCATAACGACAG
>JAPQNM010000009.1:4946590-4950984 GCA_029783475.1 Metacarcinus magister | reverse complement strand
TCTCCGCCCAGCTTGACAGACAGACAGACAGACAGACAGAAAGAAAGACAGACAGACAGCCAGATAGAAGAAAGACAGACAGACGAGTCGAAAACAAAATCTAAGTGAAAATGGATTGCTTTTAACGTTTATCATCGATGTTATTTATTATTTTTTGTTTTTCATTTATCCTTTTTTTTATTTTTATATTTATTTTTTTTGTGTGATTTTTAGCCAGAGGAAAATAAAAATGGGAAAAAATGGCGACACTGAGTAATATATTTCAGTATTTTTTTTCTCCACTTTCCCAACAAATTATCTATTATAACGATGAACAACACCATCGTGTTGTGTTTGTCACCCTAGACTTGTACCTTCGATTACACAACGAATGTAAAGCACTGAATAGGAAGATTTACTCTCTCTCTCCTCTCTCTCTCTCTCTCTCTCTCGCCCCTCATCTCTCTCTCTCATCTCCGTCTCTCTCTCTCTCTCTCTCTCTCTCTCTCATCTCTCTCTCGCTCTCTCTCTCTCTCTTCTCGTCCTATCTCTATGTATATTCTCCCTACCTTTCCATCATTAGTACGGAGCCTTGTCGAGCACGAGGAGACAGATCATAACTAGAGAGAGATGATAAGAGAGAGAAAAAGAGAGCGATATTACAGTATTCACAACCGCACTGGCGTATTCTGTTCTACTATAGACACGAAGCGCCCCAGGATGTAAGTGAAGTAATCATGCAATTACCTCTAAATGAATCAATGTTTGAGTTAATACATTAATTAATATATATATCTATACGTCAATACTGAATGCACCTCACTCATTATTTACACAATTTAACAACCTTATTCAATATCTCACCTTTTCTTTTTCTTTTTTTCTTTCTTTTATTTATATTTAAGTTACTGTTATATTGCTAATGGTATTTCAGTCTTCCTTGTCTGGTTATGGAGATTAAAAAGTTTTATCTTTGTTTTGTTTTTATACTTATCATTATTATTTTAGTAGTCAGTAGTAGTAGTAGTATAGTAGTAGTAGTGTAGTAGTAGTATCATTGCATTTTAGTTTATATCATACATTTCCTCCTCCTCTTCCTTCTCCTTCCCCCTTCGACCTCCTCCTCTTCCTCCTCCTCATCATCATCATCATCATCATCATCATCATCACCACTTACCTCATTTCAAGTAATTATGCAAATGACTTTTTTGTATCCATTTTGTCTGTGTGAATATTTGTGTGAGGGAAAGAAGAAAAAAAGAGACAGTACTTGAGAGGAAAAAAAATAGTAATAAAAATTGAGTTTGAGTGAAAATGTGGAAAATCTACTGTTTTTTAATATATTTCTGAGTGGTATTGTGAATCACTTTGCCATCTGTGTGTGTGTGTGTGTGTGTGTGTGTGTGTGTGTGTGTGTGTGTGTGTGTGTGCGTGTGTGTGTGTTCTCATACTGATTGATTCTATTTGATGTCTTTACTCTTATTCTCTCTTCTTTCTGTTTCTTTTTCCTTTCTCTTTGTAATAAAACTTTCCATTTCACTTTCTCTTCTATTTCTTATTTTCTGTTTTTTTTTAATTCAATATTTATTCTATTCATCATTTTTCTCCTAATATTTTTTTCTTCTTTATCATACCCACCTACCTCTTCCTCCTCCTCCTCCTCCTCCTCCTCCTCCTCCTCCTCCTCCTCCTCCTCCTCCTCCTCCTCCTCCTCCTCCTCCTCCTCCTCCTCCTCCTCGCCGTCACTGTCACCACCGTCCACCAATGTCACTGAGAAAATAGGTGTAATATTTTCGTAATATACCTGGATGAAATAATATTATTTTTCACGGAGCATATTTTTGGCGTGTGTTGAAACGGCACAAGAAAACAGCATATGAATGTATTTTGATATAGTGTGTGTGTGTGTGTGTGTGTGTGTGTGTGTGTGTGTGTGTGTGGCGTTTGCGTGCGTGTGTGTGTCTCTAGCAAGGTACGTAAAAATATATATAAAGTTTAAGTTAACACACATTTTTTGCTTATAGTACGAGAAAAAGAGAGAGAGAGAGAGAGAGAGAGAGAGAGAGAGAGAGAGAGAGAGAGAGAGAAAGTGAGAGAGTACACGTGTCAAAAGAACCTAGCACGTGTTCTCTCTCTCTCTCTCTCCTCTCATACCTCCCCCATCCCCCCTTCTCTCCCCTTCCTCCCCTTCCTCCTTCCTAGACTCTCATGCCTTTTCAGTCTCCCCTTCAAGTGCCACCCTCGAGTGCCACCCTTGATGGGGCCGCCGCTGAAGGGGGGTGCAAAGGGCACAAGATCTGAATCCTTGAGTCGTAGAACAGAAAATCGATAGGTGAAGGAAGGAAGGAAGGCAGCCTCTCCTCACCTCCATTTTCTTTCCTTCTAAGGGGAGGCTCTTGCATTTTTTAGTGACTCCCCTTTTTTTTTTCTTCTTTTTTTTTACTTTTTTTCTTGTATCTATCTCTTTTTATCTTTTGTTTGGTTTGGTATAATAATGGTGTTGGATTTTATTATTTTTTTCGTTTATTTATTTATTTATTTATTTATTTATTTATTTTGGTATGGCATCAAAATGGGGTTATATACTGGGTCATTTTATCCCTGTTTTTTTTTGATAGATTTTTTGGGACAGGTAAAAAATATTGGTGTTAAGTACGATTTTCAGTGTTTTAATCTTCTCTTTTTTTGTCTTATTCTCTCGTTTTCAGGATTTTTCATTTATTTTCATGATGGGAAGAAAAGATGTTTAGAGACATTTTGGGCATAAAAGGAAAAAAAAAAAAGTATAAATGAAGTAATGTTATTTTGAGAAGAAAATTAACTCCTTAAGTGACTCTCTGGCTCTAAAATGGGCAGTAAAGGGATTTTTAATAGAGTATTCTCTCTCTCTCTCTCTCTCTCTAATACGTACATACAGTTTTCCTCCTCAAATGTTTCCTCTCCTCTTGCATTAGGAAGTGGAGGAAACTTTCTCTCCGCCTTAACTTGTAATATTATTTAATTTTTTATTTTTGACTGCCAGGAAATCTCTCTGCAGAACGAAAATTGTTTCTATTTAATTTAACTTCTCTTGCTTTTAATTATTTAGTGTTTTTTTTATATTTTAATTATTTTTATTTTGTATGTTGGAGTTGTGTAATATTGTAGAATTCGTTTTATTATTATTATTATTATTATTTTGGTAAGGTTTTTTTATTTTTATTATTATATAAGAAAGTTTTCTCATGCGTGAAAATAACGAGAAAGAAATAAGAACTTTTTTCGTTTGTATTAATGACTTGGATTTCCATGATTTCTTTTCTTTCATTTTTTTCTTTCTTTCTTTAACTAAACTTTCATTTTTATTTCACATTTAATTGCAAGAGAAAGTTTTTATTTATTTATTTAGGATTCACCAAGACACACGTAATGACATGAACAAATCACGACATTCACTTTTTTAAAATTTATTCATTCATAGTTGACTAAAATAAAATAAAATAAAAAAATAAATAAGGTTAAGTTATGTTAGGTAAGGTTAGATTAGGTTAGGTTAGGTAAGGTTAGGTTAGGTTAGGTTAGGTAAGGTTAGGTAAGGTTAGGTTAGGTTAGGTTAGGTAAGGTTAAGTTAGGTTAGGTAAGGTTAAGTTATGTTAGGTAAGGTTAAGTTAGGTTAGGTAAGGTTAGGTAAGGTTAGGTTAGGTTAGGTTAGGTTAGGTTAGGTAAGGTTAGGTTAGGTTAGGTTAGGTAAGGTTAGGTTAGGTTAGGTAAGGTTAGGTTAGGTTAGGTTAGGTAGGTTAGGTTAGGTTAGGTAAGGTTAAGTTAGGTTAGGTTAGGTTAGGTTAGGTTAGGTAAGGTTAAGTTAGGTTAGGTTAGGTTAGGTTAGGTTAGGTTAGGTTAGGTTAGGTTAGGTTAGAAATAAAAAATATAAAAAAAATACACCAGGTAGTAATAGCAACCAATTTTTTTCTTAGTAATAATTATAACTACAGGTAAACAACAACACCACCTTGACTAATGATTACTTGTACAGGTAATAACACCACTTAATGACTCGCTCTAAATCTATAAGGACATGCTGGCGGCTTCTAACATTAAAGGGAAAATTAGTGAAGTGATTCGAATAGGTCTCATAAGTGTTCCGAGTCCCTCTAACGAAGCTTCGAACCTTCGTAGAACATGAGTCATTTGAACTAGGTACTGAAGCACTCTCGGGGGGAGGGAAGAGGGAGGAAAGGAGGAGAGGAGGAGGAGGGAAGAAGGAGAGAGGAAGGTAGAAAAGTCAGAGATAAGTGTGAAGGGGAGAGGAAGAGGAGGAGAAGAGGCACCTGAAGACGAAGTAACGGAGAGAGAGAGAGAGAGAGAGAGAGAGAGAGAGAGAGAGGAGAGAGAGAGAGAGAGAGAGAGAGAGAAAAAAAAGTATGTATAGAGGAAAT
>JAPQNM010000009.1:4929090-4941590 GCA_029783475.1 Metacarcinus magister | reverse complement strand
ACACACACACACACACACACACACACACACACGTAACCCTAGCTGGTCACTCAGTCCACATGATTCTTCAGCAGATGACAGACTGACCAAAAATTGGGTGATAATCAGGTTTCTTTGTTGTCTTAAGAACGTGTGTGTGTGTGTGTGTGTGTGTGTGTGTGTGTGTGTGTGTGTGTGTGTGTGTGGAGACAGGGAAAGGAAAGATAGAAAATGTGGAAATGAAATGTGATGAGGAAAGAGAAATAATGTAAAAAGATGTCTCATTGTTTTCGTTTTTTCTATTATTATTATTATTATTATTATTGTTGTTATTATTATTATTATTATTATTGTTATTATTATTATTATTATTATATTATTATTATTGTTATTCTTCACCTCACACATTATCAATCTCACTTTCTTTCCTTAAGGTCAAAAAGTGGAAGAAAAAAAATTCTGCCCAATAAAAAAAAGATATAAGTTGGTCACACAAACATTTCAGATTAAATAAAACAAAACTTTTCAATAATTATCTCACTTTATTGATTCTATTTCAAGGAATTTGAAAGTTAAGAATTACTGAAACAAAAATTACAACTGAATAAACTTTGGGGGAGGCTAGAATATTTATTTATTTTTTGTTTATTTATTTATTTATTTGACTTCTGTTTGTGTATTTATCTAGTCACTTATTGCTTAGTTATTGATAAGCGATTAACATTTATTTTTATAGATATTTAATAGGTAATTGATAATATTTTAACATATATATTAAAACGACAATATATATATTTCTAAAGTCTTCCAATTCTTAACATTCACAAATCAAAATAATAATAATAATAAATTTTCTTCCTAATGTAATTTATTTCTGAAAAACTCACGATATCAAAAAAATGAAAAAAAAATTCTGCCCAAGGAAAACAAAAAATAAGAAGGAAAACTGACCGTCTAGTTGTCAACCTCAACCTCACCCTTCACCCCCCCCACCTTACCTGCATCCACCCTCACCCCCCCTTAACCCCTCCCCCCCCCAGGCATCCATCTCACCTGTCACCCGCAGAGCCACAGGTGTAAATGAAAAACTCCTCCTCCTCCTCCTCCTCCTCCTCCTCCTCCTCCTCCTCCTCTTTGTTTCCTCAGGTACACTTGAGTGGCAATGCAAGTATGAAATAAAAGATAAGTAAGAGGAAATTGTTGAGTTTCCTTCCTCTTGAGTAACCTTTATAGAAAACAGATGAGAGAGAGAGAGAGAGAGAGAGAGAGAGAGAGAGAGAGAGAGAGAGAGAGAGAGAGAGAGAGAGAGAGAGAGAGAGAGAGAGAAAAAAAAAGGGTGTGATATAAATAATTGTTACTTTGCTAGTGTTTATTTATTTATTTATTTATTTATTTATCAATTGGGTCCAACTCGATTTGATTAATTGGAAATACCTAAAAATAGACGAGGAAATTGTTTTTGGAAAGTTGATGGGGAATGGGGGGGGAGGCGTGTAGGGGGCGTATTGGGGGTGTGTAGGGGGGGGCGTATTGGAGGGGGGGGTTGTAGGGGGGCAGAAAATATGGTATGTTTCAATGTTTTCAATTATTGGAAGTGGTATGGTAGTGTGTCACGTGCATCTCTCTCTCTCTCTCTCTCTCTCTCTCTCTCTCTCTCTCTCTCTCTCTCTCTCTCTCTCTCTCTCTCTCTCTCTCTCTCTCTCTCTCTCACACACTAATTTATTCCCTAGTAAAAAAAAACAATTTTCTTACATCACTTCATTTTAACGGACACTTTCATTCACTTTTTTTCCCGCCAACTTTTCCTGCCTGCCAATAAAGTCTTGAAGAAACCCCGCTTCTTCAGAACTTAATTTCGCTCCTGCTTGAGTTTTCGTTGCTAAGTTTAATGCCTGAAGGAAAAAAGTTCATTAATTCCTAGTGTGAAACATTAAACTTTTATTTTTTTTTCTCACTCGCTCTCTTGCATATATGTATACTTAGATTATTTCCATTTTAAAACGTTATGTATGTGTATATATTTTTTATTATTATTTTTGTTTTCTTTCTATATTTGTTTATTATTATTATTATTATTATTATTCCAGTTTTATTTTATTTGTCTGTGTGAAAATATTTATATACATTTTTTCATTTTATCATTTTTTTTCATGTTTTTGTTTTTATTCAAATTGCATCTTTTATTCATCATCATTTATATAGATATTTATTTGTATTTTTATTATATTGTTCTATTCATTTATTCATTTACTTCGTTAGTTATACATTTCATTCCTATATTGGTTTCTCACTCTTCACAATTTTCATGCATTCATATTTTTTTTACGTAATAAACAATCAAACATAATTACCACCTCTCTCTCTCTCTCTCTCTCTCTCTCTCTCTCTCTCTCTCTCTCTCTCTCTCTCTCTCTCTCTCTCTCAAGATTTAATACCATCCAATTATCCTTATTATTTAGCTGACTGTTATCTAAAGCTTACTAATTAACTATAAGTGGAGGGATTTCCGTCTATAACAACTCTTCCTTTTATTTATTTGTATCTGATAAACGTTCAATTTCGTGGTTACAAATTAGTGTGTTGCTGATGATGATGATGATGGTCTGTAGTTTATTATTATTATTATTATTTATTTATCTATTATTTTTTTTTTTATATGGCTGTATCTTCGTTTAATTAATGTTCATTGTATATGTAATGCTACAGATTATATGTATGTGTGTGTGTGTGTGTGTGTGTGTTTTATGTGTGTGTGTGGGGGGGGGGTGTACGTGTGTGTGTGTGTGTTTTCTATCTCTCTCTCTCTCTCTCTCTCTCTCTCTCTCTCTCTCTCTCTTTCACTTTCTCTCTCATACATATATTTTTATACCAATTTTCTTTCACCTCTTTCATCCTCCTTCCCTCCCTCCCTCCTTCTCTCCTTCCCTCCTTTCCTCCTTCTCTCCTTCTCTCCTTCCCTCCTTCCCTCCGCACTGACTCGGCCCGTTTGTCATTATTACTTGACGCATTCGGTGATTTATCATCTTCGGCTCCAGAAAAGACCCCCCCTTTTTCTCTCCATTCCTCCCCCCCCCTTTCCCTTCCTTCCTCCTCCCTTCCTCTTCTTCCATTCCTCCTCCTCCTCCCTCCTTCCTCTCCCTCCCTTCCTTCCTCCTCCGTTCCTCTTCTTCCATTCCTCCTCCTACCCCTCCTCCTCTCCCTCCCTTCCTCCTTCCCTCCTTTTCTCCCTCCCTCCCTTCCTCCTCCCCTCCCTCCTTCCGTACCTCCTAACCTCAGTTCACTCCTCGATCCATCTCTCCACTCTTTCTCTCCCCCTCCTCCCTCTCCTTCCCTCCTTCTCTTCTTACGGAGATGGAGTGGGAGGAGTAAAGAGAGGAAGAATGATGGAGAGAAGAAGGAAAGATGATGTGAAGCTGTGGCCACTGATTTTCTCTCTCTCTCTCTCTCTCTCTCTCTCTCTCTCTCTCTCTCTCTCTCTCTCTCTCTCTCTCTCTCTCTCTCTCTCTCTCTCTCTCTCAAGACAAATTGCAATGCACAGTTTGTCTTTAAAAACAACACTAAGAAAAACAAACAGAAACCATTTTTATTCATAGTTTTCCTTTTATATTTGTTAGTGAAAAATAGGGTTGGGGGAGTGTCCTTTCTCTCTCTCTCTCTCTCTCTCTCTCTCTCTCTCTCTCTCTCTCTCTCTCTCTCTCTTTCTCTTTCTCTTTCTCTTTCTCTTTCCTTCCCTTCCTCGGATTTAAAAGAAAAACAATACAAAAAAATATGTTTGTACAGTGATCTTTAGGCAATAAAAAATGCCTGAGTTACACCTGCAGTCTTAGGGTATTAATGAAAACGGGCAGGTGTGTGTGTGTGTGTGTGTGTGTGTGTGTGTGTGTGTGTGTGTGTGTGTGTGTGTGTGTGTGTGTGTTCTGTGTATTCTTTATCTTCTTTTCGTTTTGTTTTGTTTTGTTATGTTTTTGCCTGTCAGCAACATACATGGAGGAATACATACACACACACACACACACACACACACACACACACACACACACACACACACACACACACATTCTTTCATGCACTTTTCCTTGATGTTGAAAATAAGAACGACAACAAAAACTAAAATACAAAATGAAATAATGATGCAACAGTGAGAGAGAGAGAGAGAGAGAGAGAGAGAGAGAGAGAGAGAGAGAGAGAGAGAGAGAGAGAGAGAGAGAGAGAGAGAGAGAGAAAGAGAAAGAGAGAGATTGGAAACAAATTAACCTCACTTAGAAGTTATAGATGAAACAATAATTACAATACTGTTTCGTAAAGTCAATACGCTAATGAGAGAGAGAGAGAGAGAGAGAGAGAGAGAGAGAGAGAGAGAGAGAGAGAGAGAGAGAGAGAGAGAGAGAGAGAGAGAGAGAGAGAGAGAATGGAATTTAATTTTGGGTAAATGTGTTTAGAAACTTCTTTTTAAACTTATTTTTATCAGTCATAGCATAAAATATCTGCCTGAAAGAGTGAAGGGAAGAGGGATGGAGGAAGAGAGAGAGAGAGAGAGAGAGAGAGAGAGAGAGAGAGAGAGAGAGAGAGAGAGAGAGAGAGAGAGAAGAGAGAGAGAGAGAGGAAGGATGGAGGAAGCAGTGTAAAAGATAGTTTTTACTTCGTCTTCAGAATATCTCTAGAAAATTCTTGAGCAAAGTTGAAGCAAAATGGTGTAGGAGTCTCTCTCTCTCTCTCTCTCTCTCTCTCTCTCTCTCTCTCTCTCTCTCTCTCTCTCTCTCTCTCTCTCTCTCTCTCTCTCTCTCTCTCTCTCTCTCTCTCTCTCTCTCTCATCTGATTGTGTAATGAGGATGAGTATTAATTAAATAATCTAGTTAGAGCTTAATAATGAATTAGTATCTTTAATGCAACTTTACACACACACACACACACACACACACACACACACACACACACACACACACACACACACACACACACACACACACACACATCTTTCCTTCTCCTGAGCGACCTTAGTGAAGCAAGAGAAGCATCAGGAGGAGGAGGTGGAGAAAGAAGAAGAAGAGGAGGAGGAGGAGGAAGAATTGGTCACCTGGCGCTGATGTCTTCTGGGATCTGAGCCAAAACAAGTGAAGAATGATCCCACATATTTCTTCCAGATAAGAGCCAATCACGGCCTTGGAAATATGTTACGTGTTTAAGGTGGAAAAGAGAAGGATTTTGTGTCACTGCTAATTGGTCACTGCTTTAGTTATAGTTTTTTTTCTTAAACCTCCTTCGTGATTGGCTGAAAACTCAATTACCCGGATTTTTTATTTTATTTTATTTATGGATAAAGGGGGTCACTTTTTTTTTGGGGGGGGTGTAATAATTTGGGTTAACCTGAAATTTGGTTTATGGCAGCATGTTTTAATATATTAGTTTAGATTTTATACATATTGAGATTGTTTTCTTAACGTGATTTTTTTTGTTTTATATATACTTTAATTTTTTTTGTCATCGGTGTTTTTTTTTGTTCCCCTTTTTATCTTCATCTTCATCTTCCCTCGACGTTAAGCTTCTCATAATAGGATTTCCAGGAGATCAAGAAAGGAAAGAAGACCACTAATTTGACGTCAGGAAAAAAGAAAACCAGGAAAGATGGCAATATTTTCCTATTTTCCTTACTATTCTCCTCATTTCCTTAATAATTTTCCTTATATCTACCTTCAAAAAAAGTCAGAAATAATCTAACACATAAATAGTTGATAAATAGATTAGATTTAACAATTTTATTTAGACTTAAGTTAATTTTCCTCTTCCTTTATAAACAGAAGAGGACGCTAGCCTTGCCTAACGCCACTTCTACTCTATATAAAGGGAGGGGAAGGATAGGGAAGGGAAAGGGGATAGAGTAAGGGGAAAAAAGGGGGGGAGGGAATGAATAATTTACATCTCTATGGCTCCCAGTTGGCCAAGAAGATGACATTTGAACCTATCTTTCTCATTTTCCCTTCCGTTCAAACTTTTCATTCTGCTTCCTGTCTTATTTTTCTTCTCTCCTCTTTCTCTCCTCCTCTTATCACATTCTCAACTTTTGCTCTATTCTTTCTTTCTCTCTTGCTTTCTTTCTTTCTTTCTTTTCTTTCTTTGTTCTCTTCTTTCTATCACTTTTCTTCTGTTCGTCTGATTTCCATTTTATTGCTTTAGTTGACAAATCTCTCTTTATCCATTTATTTTATTTTTCGTTTTTCTCTTATTTTTCGTTTTTCTCTTATCTTTCGTTTTCTCTTACGTTCGCTTTTCTTATTCTCTATTCTTCTCTTCTATTTCTTATCCATCTTCTCCTACTTCCTCTTTCGCTTTTTCCATCTATTTCTTCAATTCGTTTATTTTCTCACTTTTCTTTCTTATCTAGTTGCGATTTTCTCTTCCTCGTCTTCCTTCTGTATGTATGTGTGTGTGTGTGTGTGTGTGTGTGTGTGTGGGTGTAAATGTGTGTATATGTGTGTGTATGTGTGTATGTGTCTCTTCTCTTCCATTATTCCTTCCCCTCTCTCTGTCTCTCCTCTTCTTCCTTGACTGTTTCCTCAGCTCTCATATCATTCCTCGTCCCTCCTCTCCCCTTCCTCCCCTTCCTTCCTTCTTTCCTCCACCTTCCTTCCTTCCCTTCCTTCCTTCCTTCCCCTCCACATAAATCACACTAAATGTTGAGAGAAATTGTACCTATTGCAGATTATATCTTTCTTGATAGATGAACGGCTATAAGGCTATATCTAACATCACCCTTGTTAGCTCTCTCTCTCTCTCTCTCTCTCTCTCTCTCTCTCTCTCTCTCTCTCTCTCTCTCTCTCTCTCTCTCTCTCTCTCTCTCTCTCTCTCTCTCTCTCTCTCTCTCTTATTATTGCCTCTTATCTCTCTTCCTCTCACTTCCCCCTTCCCCTCTTCCCTCTATCACGCTACCAATGTTGTTCTTATCAAAAATAATGTCGGTGCGTTTGGCAAGTTTCATTGGTGTTGATAATAAGTTTGTCAGTAGCGAGACAAGCCTTCACCCGCCTCCCCTCTCTCTCTCTCTCTCTCTCTCTCTCTCTCTCTCTCTCTCTCTCTCTCTCTCTCTCTCTCTCTCTCTCTCTCGCTCTCTCGCTCTCCTTCTGTCAGTTTGAGAAGAGGACAGTCATTCAGTGGCTTGTGTTAGGTGTTCTGTCATCTTTAATGTAGCTTGTTGTTGTTTGTGTGTGTGTGTGTGTGTGTGTGGTGTTTGTTTTTGTTTATCTGTGTGTGTGTGTGTATCGCTTTTCATATGTTTTTTTTTATTTTACTTCCTGGACGAGACTAGATATGTGATGTTTTATACACACACACACACACACACACACACACACACACACACACACACACACACACACACACACACACACACACAGTTATGAAAGTCGTGTAGAAAGACAAGGTTAAGCCCCACATTGGAATATTCATTGTGTGTATAAGCTTTTAAAATCTCTTAGGCATGCATGTTATACTTTTGTCCCTTCCTCTCTCTCTCTCTCTCTCTCTCTCTCTCTCTCTCTCTCTCTCTCTCTCTCTCTCTCTCTCTCTCTCTCTCTCTCTCTCTCTCTCTCTCTCTCTCTCTCATATCGCAAATAAAGAGAGAGAGAGAGAGAGAGAGAGAAAGAAAGACAGAGAAATCCTGTTCTTTCTTCCTCCCCCTGCTTTAATAATTCTTCCACTTCTATCTCCCTTATTTACTCTCAACATGTTCTCTGCCTCCTCCTCTTCCTCCTCCTCCTCCTCCTCTTCCTCCTTCTCGTCCTCCTACTCCTCCTCCTCCTCCGCCTCCGCCTCCTCTTCTTGTATAAATAACACTAGTAGTTGCAAGTTTTCATAGATGATAGAAGAGATTAATTATTGTTTCATTCTCTCTCTCTCTCTCTCTCTCTCTCTCTCTCTCTCTCTCTCTCTCTCTCTCTCTCTCTCTCTCTCTCTCTCTCTCTCTCTCTCTCTCTCTCTCTCTCTCTCTCTCTCTCTCTCTCTCATATTTCTTGTTTCCTTTATATATTTATTTTTTTATATTCCTCCTCTTCCTCTTCCTCTTCCTCTTCCTCTTCCTCCTTCAATTTCTTCTTATCTTTCTTCCTCCTTCTATTCCCTGTCATTGTTATCATTCTCTAATTCTTCCTCCTCCTTCTCTTTCTCTCCTTCTTCTTCTTCCTCTTCCTCCTCTTTCTTTTCCTCATTCTCTTTTTCCTTTTATTCGTTGTCAGTGTCATCCTCCTCCTCCTCCTCCTCCTCCTCCTCCTCCTCCTCCTCCTCCTCCTCCTCCTCCTCCTCCTCCTCCTCTTGTCCCAATGTAATAATCCTCGCCTGTCCGATTTACCTGTAATTACCAAGATCATTAACGGTCCACAGGTGAGCCCAAATGAGGTGATGAGTTGCTGAGATTAATACTATGTTCATTATCTCTCTTTTTTTCTCTCTCTCTCTATCTCTCTCTCTCTGACTTGAATTTTATCTCGAATTCTTTTTCTTTCTTGCTTTCTGTCTTGCTTTTGTTTGTTACGTGTTTTTTTGCATTTGTTTGTTTTTGTTTGTTTGTTTTGTTTGTTTTCTTGTGTCTTTCTCAGCTTCTCTATTTGTTGTGTTTTGTCTCGTTTTCTTTTTTTTCTTTTTCTTCTTTTTTCTTTTTTCTTTTTCTCATATCGTTCGTTCCCGATTCTTGCCTTTTATTGCCTCGTTTTCTTCTCTCTCTCTCTCTGTCTCTCTCTGTCTCTATCTTTCTTTCTTTCTCTCTTGCTTACTCTCTCTTTCTCTTCATTTTTTTCTCTTCTTCCTTCCTTCCTTCCTTCTTAGCTATGATTCTCTCTTATTTTCCCTCCTTTTCTTCTTCCTCTCTTCCTTCTTCCTTCATTCACTTCCTCCTTGCCTTCTTCCTTCCCTCCCTCCTTCCCTCATTCCCTCTCTCCTTCCATCCTTCTCTGCTTCCTTCTCCCTCTCCTTCCCTCCTACCCTCCCTCCCTCCCTCCCTCCCTCCCTCCCTCTCCCTCTCTCTCTTCTTCCTCTCTTCCTTCTTCCTTCATTCACTTCCTCCTTGCCTTCTTCCTTCCCTCCCTCCTTACCTCCTTCCCTCCTTCCTTCTCTCCTTCCCTCATTCCCTCTCTCCTTCCATCCTTCTCTCCTTCCCTCCTTCCCTCTCCCTCTCCTTCCCTCCTACCCTCCCTCCCTCTCTCTCTCCCTCCCTCTCTCTCTCTCTCCCTCTCTCCCTGCACCGGACACAAGGCTTTAAAGTCTAAAAGGCATTAAAGAGCAAAGCAATTATGTTCCTTTTGTTCTAGATTTGCCATTGTGTGTGTGTAGAAAAGAGAGAGAGAGAGAGAGAGAGAGAGAGAGAGAGAGAGAGAGAGAGAGAGAGAGAAATGCAAGAAGTAGTAATTTCAAGCGTGAAATGAAACAAACGAATGCAGAGAGAGAAAGATAAAGGAGAGAGAGAGAGAGGGAGAGAGAGAGAGAGAGAGAGAGAGAGAGAGAGAGAGAGAGAGAGAGAGAGAGAGAGAGAGAAAATCAACCTCTTTCAAGTCCTACATCCTCTCTCCATTCCATCTCCCCAAATCCTTTCCCTCTCTCTCTCTCCCTCCCTCCCTCCCTCCCCTCAACCCCTCCCTTACCCCCCCTTTCTCCCTCTTCTTTCCCCTCTGTTCAACTGAATAGTGTGCTAATGAAGTGAGAGGCGAGAACAAGAAGGGCACATGAACCACCCTCTCATTAAGCTGAAAATCCTACTTGAGATTGATAGCAAAATGGCCCTTAGGAGTAAATTGTCTTTCTCTTCTCTCAGACCGACTGGAAAAGAACATGAAAAGAATTGGGGGGGGGGTTAGGGTGGGTTTTGGGGGGGGGCGAGGGGGGAGGGGGGGGAGGGACAGGTAGCCAGGTTTTCAAAAGTGAGCAATTGTTTGAATCTAATAAAAAAAAAATAATCGAAAGGCAGAGGAAAAGAAAAAGGGGAAGAAAAAAAATCACTACCGATATTGTTCTGTGGTTACTTGAAGTGTGTGTGTTTGTTTGTGTGTTTGTTCTGTTTGTTCTGTTTGTTTTTTTATTTGTTTTCTTGGTTTTGGGTCTGTTTGGGTGTGTGTGTGTGTGTGTGTGTGTGTGTGTGTGTGTGTGTGTGTGTGTGTTTGTTTGTTTGTTTATGTGTGTGTGTGTCCAATCTTGATAGAGATATTGAAGCTCTGGGACTAGGTAAAATGTTTATCTCTCTATCTATCTTAATCTCTCTCTCTCTCTCTCTCTCTCTCTCTCTCTCTCTCTCTCTCTCTCTCTCTCTCTCTCTCTCTCTCTCTCTCTCTCTCTCTCTCTCTCTCAAATATGTATTCGCTTTACAGTTTTGTCTCAAAATTGAAAAGTTTTATTTATTGTTGCCATGTCACTTTGAGAGAGAGAAAGATAGATAGATAGAGAGAGAGAGAGAGAGAGAGAGTGTGTGTGTATGTGTGTGTGTGTATGTATGTATGTATGTATGTATGTGTGTGTGTGTGTGTGTGTGTGTGTGTGTGTGTGTGTGTGTGTGTGTGTGTGTGTGTGTGTGTGTATGTGTGTGTGTGTGTGTGTGTGTGAGAGAGAGTCAGTCAGTCTCTCTGTTTATATCACTCACTCACTCTCTCTCTCTCTCTCTCTCTCTCTCTCTCTCTCTCTCTCTCTCTCTCTCTCTCTCTCTCTCTCTCTCTCTCTCTCTCTCTCTCTCTCTCTCTCTTTTCTCTCTCAAAAGACGAGAAATGGATCCATTGAAGACTGCATTTGCCTGTGGCGGAGAAGGAGGAGGAGGAGGAAGAAGAAGAGGAAGAGGAGGAGGAGGAGGAGAGCGAGAAGATGGTGGTCTATGTGTAATAAGAGAGAGAAAGAGAGAGAGAGAGAGAGAGAGAGAGAGAGAGAGAGAGAGAGAGAGAGAGAGAGAGAGACAAAAACAAAAATTACATAAACAAACTAGATAACTGAATGCATCAAATTTGTATCGCCATTTAGAAGAGACAAAGAGGAAAAAAAAGAAAATTATATGATGTGATAAAAAGAAAACAACTCATTATTTATTTATCTTATTACCACCATCATCATCATCATCATCATCATCATCATCATCATCACCACCATCATCATCATTATGTAAAACTTTCCTGTGTGCTCTAATTAAATGCTGCCAACAAAGGGCTGCGTTGGAATTAATAGTAATAATAATGATAAATTTAATGGTAGATGAAAGGAAAAATGTATAAGACATCTGTGTTGTAATCAAGCTTACCTGTAATTCATTGTTAGTATCATTATTATAATTAGTTGTAGTAGTAGTAGTAGTAGTAATTATGATAGTAGTAGTAGTATTAGTAATAAGTGTAAGATCAACTACACACACACACACACACACACACACACACACCTAACTCACACCTCCTCTCATTACAACAATTACATCCCTTTCATTACCACCCATTCCCATTACTCACCTCCTTCTAATCCTCCATCCCTGTCTACATTACCATCCACCACCACTACATTTATTTCCCTCTTCTCATTCATCTCATTATTTCTTCTCTCCTTCCTCCCTCCAGCCCGGGCGAGAGGTGGGGTTGAGGCTCCCACTTGGATAGAAGAGCCACCTTCTAAGTTATGGTTTGTTTCCTCGGCTGGGGGCTCGGTGACCTGCCGGGCGAGGGGTTCTCCGCCCCCCTCTGTAACCTGGGTCAGTCAGGATGGAAGCCCAGTCACCTCTATACCCAGTCTTAGAGAGGTAAGTGTGTGTGTGTGTGAGTGAGAGAGAGACAGAGACAGAGAGAGAGAGAGAGAGAGAGAGAGAGAGAGAGAGAGAGAGAGAGAGAGAGAGAGAGAGAGAGAGAATGTGTGTGTGTGTGTGTGACAGGGGCAAAGATAGATGAGTATATAATAAAAGAGACACACGTACATGCATATATACATACATACATACATACATACATTCTCGTACATAAATACTTGTACGTACATAAATATACATCAGCCTACATACATACATGAAAACTGACAGACCGACAGACAGACAGACAGACAGACAGACAGACAGACAGACAGCGACAACTGAAAAAACATATTGAAAAACATACAGTGAAAATTGAGTGTGTGCGTACTTATAATAAAGCGGCCCTGTCACACACACACACACACACACACACACACACACACACACACACACACACACACACACACACACACACACACATACACAAACATGACCATCCACGTTTATTCATATATGCATCAGCCTCCCTGGACAACGCTTTCCAAACATACATTTTTGAAAACACCAATGACACACTTAAAACACACCATCATACATCATACATCATCATACATGCCCGGGGTACAAACAGCCAATCAAATACAAGCATGATGTATCGCTCCGTCCCCATTGGCTAGTTTTATTTATCATGAAAGTGTAACACGCATTGTAATTATTTATTTGCACTGTTGTATTTTTATGGTTTTGTTGGCAGTGTATTATTATTTTTTTGTTTTTTGTGTTTTTGTGTTTGTTT
>JAPQNM010000009.1:4916590-4924090 GCA_029783475.1 Metacarcinus magister | reverse complement strand
CTCCTCCTCCTCCTCCTCCTCCTCCTCCTCCTCTTCCTCCTCTTCCTCCTCACTGTGGAAAAAACAAGTCTTCACCTCCTTCCTGTTCTCTCCTCTTCCGGAATATGGAGGGAAACATGGAGATAGAGTACCTGTTTTTCCCCTCCTTTCCTCCCTCCTTTCCTCCCTCCTTTCCTCCCTTCTTTCCTCTCTCCTTTCCTCCCTTCTTTCCTCCCTTCTTTCCTCCTTTCTTGGATAACTGGAAAATGAGAAAGATATCTATTATTGTTTCCCTTATTAACGACACATTTTTTTCCCTTTTTTTTCCCCTCAGTGGTGGAGCAATACTGGGAGGTACAGGTATACAACCAGTACGTGTTGGAAGGAAACTCAGCGGTCCTACAGTGTAAAGTTCCCTCCTTCGTCAGGGACTTCGTCAGCATCACCTCCTGGACGCAAGGTCACACCAACTTCTATCCATCTCATAACTCAGGTGAGATGACAGGTGTGTGTGTGTGGGGGTGGGTGTGTGTGTGTGTGTGTGGGTGTGTGTGTGTGTGTGGGTGAGAGAGAGTGAGAGAGAGAGAGAACTTTCTTTCTAAGTGTCGCTCTATAAAGATAAAAGATAAGATAAGAGAAAATTACAAGGCAGACAATTTCTAGAAAGAGGAATATAATCTAACTTCGATCATTTCAACTTTTTTTTCTTCTTCTCCTAATTCTCTAACATGACTTAACTTTATTTTCCTTCCTTTTCACCTACATGGAATAAAAAAAAAACATAAGATCATAGCGAGAGAAAAAAGTATATTGAAAACACTTTGAGTATGCATATGTATGAATTAGATTTAAAACAGACTTTCCTTTAGTATGTGTGGATGTAAATATACTTAATGTAGGTAAGTGTGTGTGTGTGTGTGTGTGTGTGTTGTGTATAGTGTAAAAAGTATAGATGTAGAGGTGTATTTTGAACTTGAATTTATGTTTATAAGTACAAAATATTAATGTGTTTTGAATATGTTACGTTTTGCTACAAATTTCATAAAGTAAGATGTGTTCAGAATTTACATTAAGGGCTCAATAGGCTTTTCCCTTATACTACCTCTTTCATTTATCTTCTTTTCTCTTCTATCCCTCACATTCTCCTCATGTATTATCTTCCCTTCGTCACTTTCACAATTTATCACTCACTTTCTCACTCCCTTTCATCATCTTATCTAATAATTCATTTTTATCATGTCTTTATTCTCCTTTATCCTTTCTTTTACCTTTACTGTAATCCTCCCTTCCTTCCTTCCTTCCTTCCTTCCTTCCTCTCACACCTACCTCCTCCTCTCCTATTCTCTCTCACATTAATCCTCCTCTCCCTCCCTCTCTTCCTCCCTTCCCCTATCCCAACTAACACCCCAACTCAACCTCACTCACCCCCTCACACTAACCTCTTCCTCTCCCCTTCCTCCCTCACAGATGGTCGCGTTCAGATGGTCTCGTCTGGCCAGCTGGTTGTGAGGAATGTGAGGTCACTGGACTCGCAGTTGGCCTTCAGATGTCGCGCTGTTCACACCCTCACAGGAGCCACGCATGAGTCTCCTAACCCTGCCAGGATTTACGTTACAGGTGAGGTTATGAAGTGAAATAAGTGTTAAGTAGTAAGTGTTGTTAAGTGGTAAGTGGTGGTACTAACTCTCTCTCTCTCTTTACCTTTATTTTTCGTTTTCTTTTCCTGTTATTGTATTGTATCTTTTTTTTCAACTTTTTTTTTGGGGGGGATATTGTATCTTTCTTTTTCTTTTTCTTTTTTTTTTTTGGTTTTTGGTTTTTATTCAACTTTTTTTTTTCCCCCTATGCAAGGTGGTAAGTAAAGGTTGGGTTGCTGTCTGTCCTCACCTGCCTTTCCTCACCTATTTTTGTCTTCCTCCTGACTTTCTACTTTTCCTGCTGGTGAGGGTCGCGTCAGCCCTTGATGGTGTCAGTTAGATGGGGGGACCTAACCTAACCTAACCTAACGGGGGATATATCTGACGGGGCCATATATACATACCTTGAAGAGGCTATCAATTGGGGGGCTGACGTGGTGATGGTGATGGTGGTGGTGGTGGTGGTGGTGGTGATGGTAGTGGTGGTAGTGGTGGTTGATACATAGATAGATAGATAGATAGATAAACAAAGAAAGATAGATAGATAGATGGGTAGATACACAGACAGATACACACAGACAGCATCAATATATAAAAAAAAAAGTAAACAATTAAATACATAAACAACTATACATACATGCATACAAATAGATAGATGGATAGATAGTTTGAGTTCTTAGTCAATGTTTTCAAGTCGTGGTATGGTGAATCTATAAGTAAACCAGTGTTGTATATACCTCACTCCAAATACTGATAAATATTCTAAATTATTTCACTGCATCACTAAAATAAGAAGAAGTGTTACCTAAACCTACCTTTACAGATATTCTAAGTTTAAGGAATATCAATGTTCACCACTAACTTACTTTGTCTGTATTCTTGAGTGTGTGCTATGACTTAAAGTTCTTGGTGTTGCATAGAAAACGTATATATATCTACCTGCCTTGGAGAGATGATCAATATTCTTCACCTTTTGTTTAATATTATTCACTAGGTTATTCTGTTCAACTCTCTCTCTCTCTCTGTTGGGTTTCTTAGATCATAATTTAGTTTCTGTATTATTATATGTCATTAATGTATTACGACAATCATGAGTAATTCACAAGGTTGGAGGAAGATGCGGAGGAGAGGTGGAGGTGGAGGCAAATAATCCGTCTTGTTGATCCTTGAACCCCAAACGAAACCAGAGGAAAGAAGAAAAAAATCATCTATTCATATGCTGATAACTCAACATTTATTTATCAACGTCATTTTACAGATAATCTTCCAAGCAATAATTACGTTTTACTAATAGAGTTATCACGTTTAACTTCTGATATTCTTGTTAGTTAGTTAGGTTAGGTTAGGTTAGGTTAGGTTAAGTTAGGTTAATCCTCAATGAAAAAAATCAGGAATAACTATTTGATTTTCATTGTCTTTGAAACTGCATTCATCAACCTAACAACTATAACTAACACACATACAACCCTGACATCTACTAACACTCTAACAACAACAACCACCTCGATGCCTCTACACAGCACACTCCCATCTCAACTTTTGCAAAATCAGCTTCAATGTAGTTTGGTATCTGCAGTTAGTGTCAGTTCCCTCCCTTCTAGATACTAACTCTGCAAAGCCTCCTTGTGTGTGTGTGTGTGTGTGTGTGGGTGTGTGTGTGTGTGTGTGGGTGTGTGTGTGTGTGTGTGGGTGTGTGGGTGTGTGTGGAGTACGCCTTTCATGTAGGGTGATTCTAAGAGCACCGCCATTATACCAATACTAAAAACACAGTCAGAGGTTATATGTGTACCATTAATTCTTCCTCAAATTGCAAGTCTCCAGTTTCTCTCAGCTCACCACAATGTTGCTTCTGTAATGTCCTTCTATTATTTTCTCTGTTACTATCCTTATGTTTTTTGTTTTTTTACCTGTATGCCTTCTCCCTCTTGTCTCCCTCTCTCTCCTTCTCTCCACACACACAAGACCTTTCCCCCTCTCTCTCTCTCTCTTTCTCTTTATCTCTTCTCATTCACGTTACTAGTGTCCATACAAGAGAGAGACAATATTTTCACTCCTTCATCTCCCTTCATTGTAAAATTCTACCTTCCTCTGTTTTTCCACCTTCCTACAAATTGGACTCTTTTAAAAGGGCAAATCAGGTCACCGCGGGAACGAAACCTTGACATGACCTGACCTGACCTGACCCTTTACACTTTTTTTTACACGGAACTACTTTTATTTTTCTTATTTTTTTTCACACTTTTTGAAAACTTTCTTAAAATTTTTTGTGGGGTTGATTCAGCATTTATCTATTTCATCCGCGAATTTGTTTTACGACCCATGGCCAATTTCCTTTGATAGATAATATAAGTTAATAGATAAATACACATACAAGCAGTCATATAGATAGATAGATAGATAAATAGATAGATAGACAAATAGACAGACAGACACATGAGATGAATGGGACGAGAAAGTTCTCTTAAAGATAATCTATTTTCTTAATTTAATCTGCTGTGGGAAGATGAGATTGGGGAGTGATGAGAGAGAGAGAGAGAGAGAGAGAGAGGAGAGAGAGAGAGAGAGAGAGAGAGAGAACAAGAGCATTTCAAGGTTATATGCCACGAAGGAATGAGTAGGAGGAAAATATTAAGACAGAAATAAAATGAAGGAAAGTAAAAAATAAAAATGACAAAGGAGGAAGAGAAAGCCGTGAGTAAATTTTTCGTTTAATGTTGAGAATGAAGAATTGGAAGAAGGAGGAAGAGGAAGAAAAGATGAGGAGGAATAAGAAAGAGAAGGAAAAGAGGAACAAAAACAAGAACAAGATCAGGAAAAGAAACAGGAAATGAAAAAAACAAAAACCATTAATAAATACAACTTTTCTTAATCAATTAAAAAAAAATCTAAATCACAATGACCAAAAAAATTCATACCGAGTTACATTTTCTCGTCTTTTCTTTCATTTCCTTTTTTTTTCTTCTATTTTTTTGCATCGTCTAAGAATGATCAAGAGCCGTCTCAAGGGATATGTTCCGAAGCTTCGAAACAGCCAATCGTCGGGAAGTGCTCGATTATGGGAGGCTTCGTGAACCCGAACCATTCCCACGAGACTTCGAAACGAGCTCCAGCTATTACAGAACTATTATTATTGCTATTATAGTCATTGTATTATATCTACGAGTTTCTATTGTTTATTTAGTTAAAAAAGTGACCAAAAATAAAAAAAACATATTACTTTTCCTGTATTAGATTAAGAAACAATTTATCTTATCTAAGAAATCATATCATTCTCTCAAAACTATGATTAAAAAAAGGAGAAGAAAGAAAATTTTAATATTATCTACATACAAGTAAATTTATCTTAGTCATACATAACAAAAAATTAGAAAACGAGATACAGGAAATCTTTTAAACAACCATAACTACAAAAATTCCTTCCCATACATCTTTCTAACACACATGTATTCTATTTTATCATCATTTCTTCATCATTCATCACCAACAAGACCTCAACACACCGTCTGACAAAGAACAATTCCTTTTTTATTCACAAAATTCCTTAAATTCGCGACTGAAAGTGTGGCAGTAAATAGCAGCATAAATTTGCCGCTGCAGAAGATATATTGGCGTTGTATATTTCGCGTTATATCTCACGGGCTATTGTACGTGAGCCGACGGGATCATGGAGAAAGAGAGAGAGAGAGAGAGAGAGAGAGAGAGAGAGAGAGAGAGAGAGAGAGAGAGAGAGAGAGAGAGAGAGAGAGAGAGAGAGAGAGAGAGAATACCTGGAAATCCATACCACACAGACTTCAAGGTTCAGACTGAAAGGTGTTGTCCTGAAAGTAGAAATAAAGGATTGAAACGAAAATAAACAAGGATTGAGAGAGAGAGAGAGAGAGAGAGAGAGAGAGAGAGAGAGAGAGAAAGAGAGAAAGAAAGAGAGAGGCCAAGCAGATGTTGTGGTTCAGACTAATTGCTTTGCTCTTAAATTTAATACCAAACGAATTCAGACTATAATGTTGAATCAATGAGAGAGAGAGAGAGAGAGAGAGAGAGAGAGAGAGAGAGAGAGAGAGAGAGAGAGAGAGAGAGAGAAGAGAGAGAGAGTGTGTATGCCTTCTCCCAGGTGAGACTCGCTCCACTCGCGTGTAAAGTTACCTGCTCTAACTTGATAATAACTTATTGGCCGGTCCTCTGAGGGGCTGGTGACGCCTGGGGCTGCCTCCCCTCCAACACCTATTTTCTCTTTCTATCTTTCCCTTCCTTGATATTTGAAAGGAAAAGAAATGTGGGAATGATGTAGATTGATTATAGAAGGGAAGAAAAATATATGGAAAACTAGTAGGAAATATTTGTATGTATTGAATTTTGTTTGTATTATGAATGATGAAAGAACTGGGAAATGAATCTATATTAAAGTTTTTAATAGAAATTTGATAGCAAACATTTGAAAGTGAAAAATAATCCGTAGAATATAGAAAATTGAGGTTAAATGAGAATATATGACAAGTAATTTGAATAATACAATGTTGATACAATGTTAAGCTAAAGCATAATTGAATGAATAATGTATAAGAGTGAATATTTATATTACTAACATACTAACATTACATAATAAGAGGTGTAAGTATAAGGTTAGGTTAGGTTAGGTGTAGTATAAGGGGTATAAGTGTAGATGTTGCCTGCTGTCCTCCTAAACATTATACTCGCCTTTCAAAACATTTATACTCGTAGTAACTTGAGTTTTATCATGTCTAATGGATTTCAAAAAAAAAGAGAAAGAGAGAGAGAGTAAGTTCATTCCTTCACCTTTAACTGTATTTTGTTTTTCTCTCCTGCTGATATTATTATTATTATTATTATTATTATTATTATTATTATTATTATTATTACACAAACTTATCAATGTAATCCAAGTTTTTACCGCCTTGCTAACTGAGAGAGAGAGAGAGAGAGAGAGAGAGAGAGAGAGAGAGAGAGAGAGAGAGAGAGAGAGAGAGAGAGAGAGAGAGAGAGAGAGAGAGAGAATGTCACTTTGAGGCAATTTTGTAGAAAGGTCCTGAATGTGGAGTAACACTGTTTTCAAGGAGCATCTGGCGAGAGAGTTGGGCTACATCTCAATATTGGATCTCTCTCTCTCTCTCTCTCTCTCTCTCTCTCTCTCTCTCTCTCTCTCTCTCTCTCTCTCTCTCTCTCTCTCTCTCTGTCTCTGTCTCTCGTCTAAGTCGTCTGTAGTTTTTTAATTTATTTTTTCCATTTTGACTTTTATGCAGAATTCTTTTATTTATGTATTCATCATTTTTCTGTTTTGTTCTAGTCACGTTTTGTCCTTTGATATTTTTTTTCTTACTTTCATTTTCCAAGTTTTTCTTATGTGCTGTTATTTATTTCACTTCCAATACTTCCTTCTTTCTTTCCTTTTGCTTTCATATTTTTTTTTTTTTTTTTTTTATTATGCAATTTATTTTGTTTATTTTATCTACTACTACACTTTCTCTATCTTTATTTTCTATAGTTTTTTCTTTATTTTCTTTACAGCTCCCTTTCGGCAACCTCATTTTCTTTAACCCTTTTTTCATAACACCTTTTCCCATTGACTTTTTTTCTCTAACACACAGGGAAAGAAAAATAAGAGTAGGGCTGGGGGACCATTGTATTTCTCTCTCTCTCTCTCTCTCTCTCTCTCTCTCTCTCTCTCTCTCTCTCTCTCTCTCTCTCTCTCTCTCTCTCTCTCTCTCTCTCTCTCTCTCTCTCTCTCTCGGTGCAAAGCTCTAAGAGACATCAAAGAGAGTTACAATAAAAGCTTACTTCGTTTTTACTTTTACATCAACTCAGGTTTTAGGATTTGTGAATCTGAATCTGAAACACTGTGAGTCGAACGCGATTCTCCTTTCTACAGCTT
>JAPQNM010000009.1:4906590-4909090 GCA_029783475.1 Metacarcinus magister | reverse complement strand
CACATTCCAGCCGAAGAAAAAGTTATATTTGCTGTCTAAAAGCGAAAGTTTGTTTTTTCTTTGTGGTGTGTTTGCAATAGACGAGAATTTAATGGGTTAGTTTGGGGGGGAGACGGTTTTAATAATAAGTGTTTATTTATGTGATTTATATTTTTGATGTTTAATCTTGTATTTATTTATCATGTTTTTTTTATTTTTATTTATCGTGTTTGTGAATGTTTTATTAATGATTTTCTCTCACCCTTCTCCTCCTCCTCCTCCCACTCTTCTCCTCCTTCTCCTCCTCTTCCTCCTTCTCCTCCTCTTCCTCATCTTCATTCTCCTCCCTTTCCATGTCATGCACTTCCACTTCCTCTTTTACTTCTTCATTTTTTCTTACACTTCTTCACTTACTTTAAATCTCCACTCTTTTTGTATCTTACTACACTATCCTTCTATCTTTCCTTTACATCCTCTTACCACCCTCCCCCCACACCCACACCCACCCACACACACACACACATCCCTTCCCACTCCTTCTCACCCCTTCACACCCCCTCCAGACACCCTCCCCATCCTCAAGTACAGGTTTATAGAGCAGACACTCCAGCCTGGCCCTTCTGTGAGCCTCAAGTGCATAGCTTCAGGTAACCCAACACCTTCCATCATCTGGACCCTGGATGGATTCGCAGTCAAGCACTCTGACAGGTAAGTATAAGAGGAGGAAGAGGAGGTAGTGTTGTAGAGAAAGTAGAAAGAAATTAGGTGAACTGAAGATATTAAGAGGAGGAGGAGGAGGAGGAAGATGAGGTAGTGTTGTAGAGAAAGTAGAAAAAAATGAGGTGAGCTGAAGGTAATTAAAAAGAAAGTAAGAATATGATATAATTGGTGAAGAAAGTGGAGGAGGGATTGAGAGTAAAAGGAAGAATATGAGAAATAGGAGAATGAGGAAGAGGAGGAGGAGGAGGAGAAGGAGGAAGAGGTAGCATTGTGGAGAAAATGGAGGAGAAGGAAATTGAAAGAGGGAAAGAAGGAGATGTAATTGGTATCGATGTGAAGAGAGAGAGAGAGAGAGAGAGAGGAGAGAGAGAGAGAGCAGAGAGAGAGAGAGAGAGAGGAGAGAGGAGAGAGAGAGAGGAGAGAAGGAGGAGAAGGAAGTGAATAAAGGAAGGGAATAGGTATAAGAAACTGTCTTTAATGGTCGTACTTTGTCATCTTAAATAATGCAACTGCTTGGTATGTTAGTAAATCACGTGGCATACATGGAGGAGGAGGAGGGAGGAGGAGGAGGAAGAAGAGGAGGAGGAGGAAGAGAAGGAAGAGAAAAATGACTAGCAGGTACCCAAAAAATAATAATAAATCTTAAAAAATCCATAAAAATCAAATAAATTCATGTCCATATTATCTCTATTATCTCACTTATCTTTCACAGACTGGTGTTGGGGCAGTACGTGAGTGTGGATAGTGATGTTATCTCCCACGTCAACATCAGCTCTGTGTCCCCTCTTGACGGGGGACTCTACAAATGTGGCGCCAAAAATGCACTGGGGACCGTCTTTCACGCTGCCAGACTCAATGTTTACGGTAAGGAGGAGGAGGAGGAGGAGGAGGAGGAGGAGGAGGAGGAGGAGGAGGAGGAGGAGGAGGAGGAGGAGGAGGAGGAGAAGAAGGAGAAGGAGAAGAAGAAGAAGAAGGAGGAGGAGGAGGAGGAGGAGGAAGAGAAGGGAGAGGTGGATAAGATAGACTAATTAAAGAAGGAAGAATTGGAGGGACTGAGGAAAGAAGGAAGGAAGGAAGAGGAGAGGAGAAAGGGTGATCAGACAGAGAGAGAGAGAGAGAGAGAGAGAGAGAGAGAGAGAGAGAGAGAGAGAGAGAGAGAGTAAAGAATCGATAAACAACATATAACTTTCAATATAAAAAATAAATAAATAAATAAAAATCAAAAATATAGAAGAAACAAAAAAACAATAAACGCACAAAGATAACTAACACCAACGAAACGAAACGAAAAAAACAAAAGAAAGTATAAAAAAAAAGAGAGAGAGAGAGAGAGAGAGAGAGAGAGAGAGAGAGAGAGAGAGAGAGAGAGAGAGAGAGAGAGAGAGAGAGAGAGAGAGAGAGAGAGAGAGAGAGAGAGAGAAAGAAAGAAAGAGAGAGAGAGAGAGAGAGAGAGAGAGAGAGAGAGAGAGAGAGAGAGAGAGAGAGAGAGAGAGAGAGAGAGAGAGAGAGAGAGAGAGAGAGAAAGGAAAGGAAAGGAAAGGAGGTCAACAAGAAACAAAATACTGTCGAGGATCCAGAAAAATAGAAAAAAAAGTATAAAAAACAAAAAAATGAAGAGGAAGAGAAGAGAGGAAGAAAAAACAGGAGAAAAAATGAGGAAGAAACGGTTAGCCTCCCTTTTTTTCTTTCTTCTCTCCCTTCTCTCCTTCCCTCCCCCCCCCTTCCCCCTTCCCTTCCTTCCCCTCTTCCCCCCTCCCCCCCTAAGGACCACAGGCAGCCAATCACAGCGTAGAATTGAGTT
>JAPQNM010000009.1:4863238-4906490 GCA_029783475.1 Metacarcinus magister | reverse complement strand
GGGACGAGATGGGAAGTAGAGGAAAGGAAGACAAGGAGGAGGAGGGAGGGAAGAGGAAGAGGAGGAGGAGGAGGAGGGAAAGATGAGGGACAGCGACCAGCCCGGATAAGGGAGGAGGAAAATATAATGTAGAGAAAAATGAACCAAGAATTAGAATGAGGATAGAATGGAATGGGGGAATAACAAATGAGAGGAGAGAGAGGGAGACAGAGAGGAGACGGGAAGGTAGGGAGGCTGGTGAGAGAGAGGAGAGGAGGGGGCGGAGAGGGACGACTAGGAGAGAAGAGAGAGAGATTGAGAGAGAGGAGGACGGAGGATGAGGTGGAGGAGAGATGAGAAGAGGGAGCGCGAGAGAGAGAAGTCGTCCTAGAGAGAGAAGGAGAATGTGTGTGATGTGATTAATGCAAATAGTTGAAATCGACACTTGTCAATCAAAATATCAAAATGTAATTCCCATTCCATTAACGCAGATGACTTGAACAATTCTCTATATGACGTCACGTTGAGAAACTAACAACAACAAAACAACAACAATAACAACAACAAACAACAAAACAACAAACAACAACAAAAACAACAAACAAAATGATAAATGATGTGATAATAACACAAATAAAGAAAAAAAAAACATTAATATCTTCCCTTCTCAACCAATAATAATAATTAATAATAAATAAAGCGTTGAACAGACATTAATCTCCCTTGGTTCTTCTAATTAAAAATACGTGTTGCCATATTTATAGAATATTTTTCGTGACAACTGAAGCGATGAAAATTACTTGCATGTGAGCTAGCTTTGTTTCTCGTTTTAATGTAACAGTGTTGTTTGCCAAAATATAAGTAAATAAATTTCAAAGGAAACATGACGTTGGAATTAGGCAGTGAATTGTTGCAACTGAGAATATGAATGTAACTGAATGGGATGCAGTTTGAAGCTTGAATTAGTTCGTGAGAATATGATTTATATATGAAAAAAGTAAAATGTAGAAAGATTGGAAAAACAAAATATATATATAAAAAAAGAAGAAATATACTAGTTGTTATAATGGTATTCTTATTATATCAGTTATTATTGTGATTATATTATTTTATATTATTGATATTATCGTGTATTATTTTATTAACGATAGTATTATATGAATATTTTATGTTTTTTATGCTACTGCTATTGCCTTCCACTATGAATACTACTTTTACTACTATTACTACTACTATGACTTGCTGTGCTGCTTGCATTCTGTTCTTAGGAATATTAAATGTGATATAATGTGAATAATACTATAAACATTATACATAAATATAAACATAATAAAAGCTAAATGCATATTCCACGATCAAATATAATGTAAACTTTTTTAATTTTTAATAAGCGAGACAACGAGGACCAGCAAGAAGAAGACACTACAACAACTCAAAACTTTTCATAATTATTACAGCTAGATGGAGGAGGATGGAGAGGAGAGAGGAGAGAGAGGCGAGAGAGAGAGAGACGATGCGCAGGAGCGGAGGAGATTGAGCCGATGCGAGTAGAGAGAGAGAGCTCTCCCACCAAGTGTATCTTGGCTAAACAAGGGAGGTATGGAGATTGGTGTGTTGCTGCAGTGACGACACCCACACAAACAACAATATTGTCTACCCTACGTTGTGATGTCTACATTCTTTACATAGTAGTTAATTAATTGAATATTTATAATTATTCAACACTGACAGATTTCTTTTGATCTAACTCTCCATTTTCATTCAACGTCGCATATGTATACTTAGTTGATTATTTCATTTTTTTTATAATTGTGTGGATCTTGCTTAGCCTTTCTTGTCTTTGACCTGTCTCTATTCGACTTGCATCTACATCTGTGTCACTGCGTACGTTTTTTCGTATTGTGTCTTTGTGTTTGTTTGTTGTTGTAGAGTTATTCCTTTGACTTCCTTTGTTTTCATTTGCCTGTTTTAGTATTATGTTATATTCTCTCATTCCTTGTGTTGATGCTGACATGTTTGTTTTTTATTTCGCTTCTCACTCATAGTGTTTTTGTTCAAATTTAGTGTGGTAGCAATTGTTTCTCATTTGCTGCCCTCCTCTTTACTATTGCTATCATCAGCGATATGCTACCGTAAGCTCTCAGATATACATTTTCGCGTTTTTTGTAGTCTAGTACGATTTATCTTTACATTATCTACTAAGAGATATTATATTCACCTATCACTTTCGACTTTTAAAAGGTAGGATAGGAAATAGAAACGATATTTTAGAATCCTTATAGATTCAAAAATATCACTCTTATGTTATTTTTATGTTGTGTCTTATAATCCGTTATTCATACAAACTACGTTAGTCTTCATGTTAATAAAAGACTTTCGAGATAATATGTTGACCACGCCACTTCTCTTTCTTTTACACTCTAATGTTCTCTCCGTAGCTATGATTATCACGTCCTCTATGGTCACTAGGGTACACTCTCCAAATTACAATGTTAAGGGAAAACATAATTTTTCATTTGACATTATTGTGATGTGTAATTAAATTTTTTTTCTCCTAAACGTTAGTCAACAAAACAGTCTGTGTGCGTGTGTGTGTGTGTGTGTGTGTGTTAATTTATGCAGAGATTGATGAGCGGATCAAACAGAGAGGAGATGTGTGGAGAGTAGATGAGGAGTAAAGAGAGAAAGATGTATAGTAATAAAAGAAACAGCTAAACATGATTAAAAGCCATAAAAATGGCATAAATTTGGTAAATGATACTTATACGAATAATTCGGAATTGAAGAAGGGGGTAAAAAAAACTGAGGGAAAAAAGGGAAGGATGGAATATGGAGGGGCACAAAAGGGGACCATAAGATAATATTAGTGGGTATATAGGGATTAGGAAGGGGAGAGTGGGTGGGGTAAGGGGAAACGGAGAGGTTTTGTAAAAGAGGGGTAAAGGCCTGTGAATATGAAATCGCCTATGGTATTTCATGTTGCCGCTCTTTCCTTTTTGTTTTCTTTCTCTCTCAATCATCTCTCTCTCTCTCTTCTGTCTCTCTAATCTCTCTCTCTCTCTCTCTCTCTCTCTATCTTCTCTATCCTATCTCTTCTCTCCTTTCTTCTTCTCTCTCTCTGTTCTCTCTCTCTCTCTCCTCTTCTCATCTTCTCTCTTCCTCCTTCACACACAATAAGAGATTGGTACAGCTCAGCTTTACTTCCTCCTCCTCCCCTCCTACTCCCTCTCCTCCTCCTCGCCTCCCTCCTTCCTCCTCCTTCCTGCCTCCTGGCTCGCTCGTTCTCATCTCTCCTACTTGTCACAACAAACACAAAGCATTAACTAAGACTTTCGTACACAAATGAGTGGTGGGGTGTTGTGTGTGGGTGGGTGGTGTGTGTTGTGTGTGGTGTGGTGTGCGTGTTGTGCGTGTGTGTGTGTGCGGTCAGTTCCGTTTCGATTGGCGACAATTACGAATAGTAAAACATCTGGCAAGCGGGCTACACACAACACACACAAACTAACAAAACACACACACCACAAACATTTAAACATATCTGCATGTAAGTCATAACTTCGCCGACAGCGTGTACACTTTACCTTCTTCATCTCTCCTCCATGTTTTAACAGATGCCTACATTGCTGGGATCTGTTACGTAAGAACTCCACTCACACAGTTATATTTGCACAGCTTTGTTATTGTGTGTGTGTGTGTATGTGAGTGTTGAGTGTGTGTGTGTGTGTGTTATGTGTTGTGTGTTTGTGTGTGTGTGTGGTGTGTGTTTGGTGTGTTTTTAGTGTGTGTTTGTTTGCATTCTTGAAAGTTTTTTGTGCTTTTTATTATTTTAGAGTTTTTTTTTTCTACTTATTATTTATATTAGATTACTTATACTACTACTACTACTACTTTCACTCAATGCTAGTAGGGAGGTATTATAAGAAGACACACCAAGGGGGGGACTCGTACTGGGAGTGGAAGTGAGGGAGTAGATGGTAGGGGGAAGGTTGGGGAGTAGATGAGGGGGATAGGAAGGAAGGGGGAGAAGAGGGAGGGAACAGTAGAGAGGGGGGGGTTTATCATTGTGTCTGGAGGGTTGTTGGAATATATGTGATTAGTCTCCCTTTACTGCTTATTAGTTCGTGAGGTGTTGTTAAATTATATATTACGTTTACTCATACTATTCTCTATCTTCTGTTCTCTCTCTCTCTCTGTCTTGCCTCCTCTCTCGATATCTCTCTCTCTCTCTCTCTCATCTCTATATCTCATATTTTCTTCTTTTCCTTCTCGCTCAATTTATCCTTCTTGTCCTCAGTCTTGTACCTTTGCTTGTTAACCTTTGGTTTTTCTCTTTTTCCCTTTCTCTTCCTTCTCTTTGCTGTGCTACGACTTTATCTTTATCTTTTCCTTATTCTCTTTCTTATCCTTTCCATATACTGTCTCTTTCGTGTTTTTTTTTGGAAGTTTAAATAGCAATAATAATGATAATGATAATGATATAATTCTTCGCTCTGTTTATTTTTCTGTTGTTTTTTTTTTTTTGTGTGTATTCATTATTTTTAGTTTTTTTTTCTTGGGTATGAATATAATGTAAATGATTCGAAGGTAATGAGGGGTTTATTCTGGTTATTTGGTTGTTGGTTTTTTGTTTGTTAAAGTAAAATTATATTTGGACACACGCAAGCTTTTGTTATATTAAGCACTCTTCTCTCTCTCTCTCTCTCTCTCTCTCTCAGTCTCTCTCTCTTCATCTCGTTCTCTCTTCTTGCTTCGATCTCTCTCTCTCTCTCTCCTCTACACTTTATTTGCTTTAATCTGGATTTGATTTTTGTTTTCCCTTTTTCTTTTTTTTTTATTTTCATGTAAATTTTTTTTATTTAGCTTATTTTCATCTTTTTTTTGGTTTGTTTTTTTCATTCTTTTCCTTCCTTCGCTGTCTTGTGTTTTTATTCTTTTTTGATTGTCTTTGAATTCTTGTCTTTCTCATCTTTTCTTTTTTTTTTTCTTCGTTTTTTTGACTTTTTGTTATTCCTCCTCGTTTTCCTCACTTTCTCTGTCCTTTTCCTCTTCCTCTTCCTCTTCCTCTCTGCTTTTCCTGCTATCCTCCTCCTCGTCTCCTCATCGCTCCCTCCTGCTCTCCTCCCCTCCTCCTCCTTCCTCCTCCTCTCCCCCTCGTCTCTTCCTCTTTCTCTTTTCTCTATTCGACTTTTGTTCTTCCTTCTCGTTTTTCCTCTGCTCCTCCTTGTCCTCGCTCTCTCCTCCTCCTCCTCCTCCTTCCTCCTCCTCAACCTTGGAATATCATCCCAATCAAGTGTAATTCAGGAATATTCCATCTGATGATTCCCAGACAGGAGATTGTGATGTTGGGAACGGCGTGACGTCATTGGGTGGGATCATGAGAACGCTGGCATTTGATTGGGTGGATGGAAACTGTCTTGTGTTCCTATTGGTGGGCGTTTGAAATGTGTTGTTTATGGGGTTTTTGTGTTGGTTGTAGTGATCGGTAATGTGTGTATGTTTGTGTGGAGAGGAGAGAGAGGAGAGTCTAGAGAGGAGAGGAGAGAGGGTGAGAGAGGAGAGACGGAGGAGAGAAGAGAGAGGAGAGGAGTGAGATAGTTGGAGAGGGAGAGAGAGAGGAGAGAGAGAGAGAGGAGGAGGGGAGGATGAGGCGAGGAGAGACGATGAGAGAGAGATGTGATAGACAGAGTAGACAGAAAGACAAACCGATAAATGATGTACCCAAAGAGACAACTCGGGAAAAAAAATTTAAAAGGTAACAAAAAAAAAAAAAAATTGAAAAAAAAAAAAAAAAAATGACTTTGCTGTTTCTCCAAACCTTCAAAATAATCCCAAATGGAAAACAATATATGAAGAAAGGTCAAGTCGAGGTCAGGGTTCACTCGGACGTTGTTCCGATTTCTTTTCCATCTTATTTTTCTTTTAGGACAAACCTTGGAAAAAAAACAAAAATTGGAACAGTGATTCCAAAGCCAGGGCCAGGACCAGGAGGAGAAATCCTGAACAAGTAGAGGCAAAATATTTTTGTGTTCACGCCTTTATCTGAGGCCCGTGGACTCATCGACACTTAAGTATTGAAAAAAGGACATGTTATGAAGAAGGACGAGAGGAGAGAGAGACATGAGAGGGGAATTTAGGATTAAAAGTCAATGGGATATTTTTTTACGGAAAGGGGAAAACAGTTATTTCCAGAGGACATATGGCTTTAGCGAGACGCGGGAGAAAGTGGAAGTGAGAAATAGATCGATAGTAAAAGAGCTTATACCCGATCACCTTGGAGAAATAGAATAAATGGTTGGTAGATAGAATAAAAGATAAAGGAAAAATGTGATTAGGCCTCTAAACCTCTATAAATCTTGACAGAGAGAGAGAGAGAGAGAAGAGAGGGGGAGACGAGAGAAGGCGTGAGAAGGAGAGGAGATGAGGGAGGACGACGTGGAGAGAGGAGAGATGAGAGAGGGGGAGGCGAAGAGATGAGAGACGAGGGAAAGATCCGAGGGAGATAGGGAGATGAGAGAGGCGAGGGACGGGACGAGGCGGAAGTGGAGTTTGGATGAGGAGAGGAGCAGAGGAGAGAACGACGGAGAGAGAGGGGAGGCGGGAGAGACGGCTGGAAGGGCGAGGGAGAGATGGAGAGAGGACGAGATTTGAGATGTGGGGGGAGGGAGATCGGAGAGGGACGAGGAGAGGATGAGAAGAGCGTTGAGGAGAGTAACGTGACACTGCCACCACAGACTCTCTCAAGCGTCCGTGTGGGCGGGTATTGTTTATTATCATTGCCTCTTCTCAATCTTCTTTCCTCATTCTTTTTCCTTTTTTTTTTTCCCTCCTCCCATCCTCCTCCTTCATCCTTCCTCCCTTCTCTCCCCCTCCTTCCTCCCTATTCCCTTTCTCTCTTCTCTCTCCTCACCATCCTCATTCTTTAACATCTTGTCCTGCACCCTTGTTCGATTTCCTCCTAATCCTCCCCTCCTCCTCCTGGTTCATGGAAGGGTAATTCCTCCCAGGCCGATTAGCAGAAAAGGGTATCAGGACCCCGTGGGTTGTTTTGTAGTGTTCCCTTAACTGATGCGGACGATGAGGAGAGAGAGAGAGGGATGAGAGAGATGGACTGAGGAGAGAGGAGAGAGACAGAGCGACAGAGAGGGGACAAAAGGACATGCATTACTTACTTTTAAACCAGAAACAAATAGGTGGCGGGGGGAAAGAAAGAGAGGAAAGACAGAAAAAAGAGAGGAGAGAAGAAGTAGAGGTAAGGAGGAGACGGAGTGAGGAGAAAGACGTCGAGAGACGCGCTCAGATTGAATGAGGAGGACATGGGGGAAGAAAAAAGGAACTGGAACGTGGGGGGGAAAAGAAGATGAGAGGGAAAGGAAAGAAGATGAGGAAGAGAGGGCATTCGAATTAAGGACGTGGCCGGAATGGGAAAAGTGCAGTTAAAAAAAATAAAAAGTCGATGTGATGTGAAACGCGCTTGGAACATTTTCTGAGTGGTTTTTTGTACAAACGATGTGAGAAAGTCCAAAAAGTCCCAACGTTAGACTGGAAGCGGTGGTTGGGGACGGCGGCCCTGTGCGGAAATGGAAAAGGACGACTGGAAGGCGTGAAGGATTTTTTTTTTTATATTTTATTAAACTGGCAGAAACTGGAAATGGTGAAAGGATTAAACTGGAAGAAGACTGGAATGGTGAGGAGGATTTATTTTGAAATTATAACTGGAAGAAGATTGACTGGTAAGAAGACTGGTATGGAACAAGATTGAACTGGAAGGAAGAACCAAGAAGACCCTGCACTGGGAAGACGACTGGAAGGTTGAAGGATTAAACTGGAAGGGACAAAAATCTGGAACTGTAAGACGACTGGTATGGGAAGAAGATTGGAACGGAAGAACACTGAATTGGAAGGACGACCTGGAATGGTGAAGGATTTTATTTTTTAAACTGGAAAAAGGACGGTTCAAACTGGAAGGAAAATGAACTGTAAGAAAGGATGGCTATTTGTTTTGGAACTGGAAGACAGTGGATAAGAAAGAAAATGAAAAACTGGAAGAGAAAGAAGAAAAATGAACTGGAAAATAATTTGACTGGAAATGAACTACAATGGAATAGGGATAATGGCTCAGAATATAGTGTTTCTTTAAAGAGGATTTCTGGCGAATCACTTTATACACGGATGAAGAAGAGATATTATTTTAAAAAACTATAATTTACCGTTCCAGGACTTCTTTGTGTATATATGATGTTTATGGAGGATGATGGAATGAAGGGGAGGACTCAGAAGGGTCCTGAATCGAGTGAAAGGACCATGAAGCTTGCAATGAAACTTTTGAAGGTACGGGGTGAGAGAACAATTTTGGAATGGGGGAGGATGAGTGAGGGCTCCATAGACTCCTCAGTGAGATATGGAACATTGGAGGATCCGTTACAAGGAGTTATGGGGTTTAAGGGTTGGTGAGAGTGGGTTAGTCGAGAGCCACTTCCAGGAACTTACATTATGGTCATATGGAAAGGTTAACACCCCAGGGGAGGAAGTGAAAGTTATATGGAAAGGATTTAGATCAAATTAAGAGGGGGGAAAATTTTCATGTGAGACTAGCTATTATGGATCCATTAGCTTGGTTGTGTATACAATTAGTCAGGGGCTAACAAGGGGGAATAATAGTATTTATATACACGTAAACAAACTAATATCACAACATGGCAAACGCTACGATTTAATAGACTTACGAAATGTGGAATAGATCAAAGTAAGTGAAATGTTATATATATTTTAATCGTTTTTTTTTTCTTTTTTCTTTTTAATCTGCTTTTTTTTTTTTTTTTTTTAGTGTGGAATCAGGAAGGTAATCATAGTCTGCATGTTAATAAGAAGCCGATTTAATGTGTGTGTGTTGTGTTGTGTGTTGTGTGTGGTGTGCTGTGTGCGTGGCGTTTGTGCGTGTGCGTGTTGTGGTGTGTGTGTGTGTTTGTTTTTTAGACTTTGAAAGGTTAACTCACTTAACTGTTGATTGAAATAGATTGTTGTTTATTGTATTTTATAAGGTTTTTCAAGTGCCTTCGAGCCACATCTGAGCTCATTCAACGTACGGGGGTTTTACTGACCTTACTGGGGGAGAGTTTGTTTTAACGAGAGGTTTCAGAGTTGCATGATGAACTTTTACGAGGGATTTTTATTAGTTAATGAGGTTTATTTAAAGGGGTTAATTGTTTTTTTCAAACTTATTAGGGATTTTTTTTTTTTTTTCAGATTTCCCCATTTTTTTATTTAAAGGTAGTTTTATATATTACGGTTTTTTTTTTTAATGGGATTTTATTTTGTATTTCCTTTAAGAATATTCGAATTTTTTATCCTTATCACCTGAGTTATTTTTTACCAGTGAAGTAATATTACATAAGTATTTTTTCGATTTTTTTTGATGGGTTTTTAGTCTTAATGAAGGGATTTGATTTGTTAGGGATTTAGATCTTCGGCGGGGGGGATTGTGCTATAATGATACGAATTTATAGCCTTGTGTTTTGGTGGGCATGCATGGCCATTTTAGGTTTGTTGATGATTATTGTCTTTAAGTCTGATGGGTATTTTGATCTTTGTGAAGGTATCTGGGGGGCATCCGATGGGGAGCTGAGTGGTGTATTGAATTTATAGGTAAGGGGGACGAATATTAGGTAATGTTTATGATAAAGGGAGATGAGAGTGGGTAATATTTTCAGGTTGTCAGGCAATGTTATATAGGATTGAAGGGAGCTTAAGTTAATCTAGGTGTATCGTGAGTGTTGATATAGAGGATATTAACTTTCAGGTTGGTGTTGATTTGGATTGAATGTTTATTAGTGCATGGAATGGGGGGGTGGGGGGATATAATTGTGGATGGTAAATTAATGTAGGGAAACAAGGACAGTAATTAGAGGTATTGTGTGTTTTTTTTTTGCTATGGGAAGGTATTAATTGTGTAAGTTATTTTTTGAGATGGTTATGTGTAGAGAAAAATAAGATTTGTTTTGTATTTATTTTGGTGATTGAGTTATTAGTTCTTAAATTCTGTACAAATGGGATGGGAAAAAGGTAGGGTATCTTTTTTTTTTTTTTTGAGATTTGTTTGGGAAAAGAGGTTTTTTGAATTATGGATGGCGATTTATGAGGTTTAGTGTCGTGTTGTTAGGAAAAACGGACCCGAGAGGGGGGGAGAGAGTTAAAGTTTTTTCAAATATTTCAAACCTCATTAACAACACGATATTTTCATTTCTATTTGAGGAGGGGTTAGGAAGATAAAAAAAAAAAAAATAATACTGAAAGTGTAGAGAAGGGAGAAACCCCATATATTTTTTATACCATTGATAATTACTAGTGACTTTACATGTTTTTGGGAAGATTAGGTGTTGGGTGAATATATAGTTGATTTAATAAGTGTTGAGGGGAGATAGGAGAGTGTAATGAAGGGAGGGGGAGGATGAGGGGAGGAGGAGGTAGTAATGGTAGGGGATGTGGTGTGGTTGAGAGTGTGAGTGTGAGGGGGGGTATTAAGGGGAGTGTAATGGAGAGCAAAGGCTCAGTAAAATTAAGAAGGGGACTTGGTTTAGGTTAGTTTAATGGACGAACAATAGGGTTGGGGTTTTTTTGTTGGGTGTTGTTTAGAATATTTTCAGTCTTTTTCTTTTCTCTCTCTCTCTCTATTTTGCTTTTATTTCTTCCTTCTTTTTTTTCTCTCCCTCTCTGTTTTCTCTCGTACATGTTATTTCTTTTTTCATGTGTATGTGTGTAAGTTTTTTTTTTTTTTTTTTTTGGTTTTTTTTTTTTTTTATTGCTACCGTTTACTCCTTGTTTTTGTGTAGTTTTGTTTTATTTTTATTTTTTCTTGGTCTTGTTCTTTTCTATTTTTTTTTATGTTATATATTTTTTTTTTTTTCCTCCTCGATTTGTGCTTTGTAATTTTTGCACTTTTTTTTTGTCTCTTCTTTTCATATTTCATTTTTTATTTTATTTCTTATTTCTTCTTCCGTATTTTTTTTTTTTCTTCTTCTTCTTTTTTCTTCTCTTTTCTTTGTTTTTATCTTTCTTCTTCTCATTGTACTCGTTCGTATATATATAGAAGGGAACGGTTAGTTTTGGGGGGTTGTTGTTTGGGACTGCGTTAATTTCTGAACGATAACAAAGCCAAAAAAATAATTAGTCTCATCAGTGGAAACGTTTTTTTTTTAATTAAAATGGGAATTTAATACGGAACTTTAACTAAGAAAACACATGAAAAATATGGAAAAATAAGTGAAATGAATCCCTTTTTTCCCACATTTGTATT
Source organism: Metacarcinus magister (assembly GCA_029783475.1). Taxonomy (NCBI): domain Eukaryota; kingdom Metazoa; phylum Arthropoda; class Malacostraca; order Decapoda; family Cancridae; genus Metacarcinus; species Metacarcinus magister. The sequence continues at coordinate 4,895,221 of JAPQNM010000009.1, read as the reverse complement.
GTTCAATTTTTTTTTTCCTTCATCATTTTTATTTACATGGGGAAATTATCTATAAAGGGGAGGAAGAGAAGAGAAATTTAACGGAGAGAGAGAGAGAGAGAGAGAAGGAGAGAGAGAGGAGAGAGAGAAAGAGGATTGAGGAAGAGAGAGAGAGAGAGTACTGGCGAGAGAAGCGTGATTGGGGAGAGAGGCAGATGAGGAGAGGGTGAGGAAGAAGCTGCAACGAACTGAATAATACTAAGAAAAAAAAAATCACAAAAAAAAAAAAAAAAAAAAAAATAAATAACAAAACTTACGAAACGAGGGATGAAAAAAAATATGGAAAAAAAAAAAAAGAATATAAAAAAAATAACCTCCCTTGGTCCAATTTTTTTCAACTATATATATTTTTTTGAATGATGAAATGTACTTGTAATCTCCCTTATAAGTCTCACGCTCCCTACCCTTGCCTTTCACTGCATAACTGGGAATAACACACTTCCAGCCGCCATACGTTGCAGGGGCCGAGGGGAAAGCGAAACCCCTACGTAAAAAGGGAGGTAAAAAGGTGCCTTATATATATGGGAGGAGAGGAGAGGGAGGGGGAGGTGAGGAGAGGAGGGGGAGGAGTTTATATATAGGAAAGGGGACTATGTTGTATGTGTTTGGATGTGTATATGTGTAGTGTGTCACTGAATTGGTTATAAGTGGATTTGTTGTAACATGTACGTTAAGATTATAGAAAAAGAAAAAAGAAAGGGTTATGATTTATGTATATTTTTTTCTAACCATGGACTTTAAAGTTATTTTCACCTTTTTTTTTATTATTTATTTTTGGTGTTTTTTTGATAGTATTTTATTGATACGTGTTATTGTTTGTTTTCGTTTTGCTCCGCACTGTAGGGGTCTCTTTCAGTGAATAATTTTGTTTTTGGTGAAAGTTCCCAGAATCCACTCACCCTACTCCCGTATCACTTTGTACTCCCACCTCTCTCTCTCTATCTCTCTCTCTACTTCTCTCTCCTCTCTGTCTCTCTCTCTCTGCATCTTCGCCCTGTCTCCACACCTCCCTGTATCTCCCTCCCTCCCTGCTGCCACTGTTTCCTCTTTGTCCATGCTTCTCCTCTTCGATTACCCACCTGTTTTCCCTCCACTTCATCTTCTTTCTCCCCTTCCCTTTTAAGTTTTGCCCCTCTGACCTCTCCTCTCTCGTCTTTCTCACTTATCTCATCTTAACTCATTCCTCTCCATTGGTTCCTCTCTCTCTATTTTTACTTCCCCTTTCATTTTTCTCTTCACTTTCCCCTTGTATTCCCCTCATTATCCCCTCAATTCGTGGCCTTCACCCTCACCTCACTTTTTTTCCTTCACTCGTGCCCTCTCACGCTGCGCTTTTCTCACAAAGTTGTAGGTCTCTCAGCGATACCAATATCGGGAAATCTAGCTCCAATGGCGTGTTTGTCTGCAGCTTCTCTTCTCTGCTCTCTCTCTCTCTCTCTCTCTCTCTCTCTCTCTCTCTCTCTCTCTTCTTCCTCTACTCGTCTCTTTCTCTCTCTCCTCTTCTCTCTCTCTCTCTCTCTCTCTCGCTTTTTTTTTCGCCTTTCATATCTATTCATTTTCTTTTCTGTTTTTAAAACCATTTATCTTCTTTTTTCTTTCATTACGTGTTTATTTTCTTTATTGTTTTTCTTTATTTTTTTATTTATTTCCTCGAAACTGTCAAATGTTTGTTATTTTACTCTTTTTATATTATTCTTTCTTTCTTTTTCTCTTTACTTTTCTTTTCTCTTTCCTACGTTCCTGGAAGCTATGATGTTTGTTTTTGTTTTTTTATTGGCCTTTTGATTATATTTTTTGTTTGTTTTATTTATTTTGTTGGTTTATTTCATCCTCATTTGTAGTAAATTAGAATGATTTGTCTCGGGGAATTTTGATCTAAATAACAGAGAGGAAGAGAAATATTTGCAACATTAAATAAATAAAATAAAATAGATAAATGAGAGAGAGAGGGGAGAGGGAGAGGGGAGGGGAGAAGAGGGAGGGAGAGGGAAGAGAGAGGAGAGAGAGAATTTCTTCCTCAGGTATCATGGAAATGGTTAACTTGAACCTCTTAAGTGTGGTGTGTGTGTGTGTGTGTGTGTGTGTGTGTCTTGTTGTGTGTGAGTGTTGTGTGTGTGTTGTGGTGGTGTTTGTGTGGTGTGTGTGACTGTCTCTGTATCATGACTTCCTTCTCTTCCTTCATTTTTTCTTTTTTTTTTTTCTTTTTTTTCCGCCTCTACCTCCTCCTCCTCCTTCCTTCTCCTCACTCCTCCTCCGTCGACCCTATCCTCCTCCTCCTCCTTTTATTACGTCTTCTGTCTCATTATTGGTTGTTTTATTGTTATATTATAAATATCATATTATTAGATTATTATATTATGTCGTATTACTAGTCATTTAATATATATTATTATCAGAATATTTATCACTATTATCATACGAATACATTATTAGAAAGAGAGAGATGAGAGCGACAAGTAAACAGAAATAGAATAGAGAGTGAGAGGGAGAAGAAGAAGAGGCGCGAAGAAGAGAAAGAGTATAGATAGCCTCGTAAAACCCAGTTGTAGTTCACGTGATGAGCGTAGAAGTATCGTAGAGAATACAGATATAAAAGAGACTAACTGAGAATCAAGATAAAAACGCAGGAAAAACTGATGTCGTGGATGTGAAGTTAAGAAGAAAACGGTTGAGATTGTATTACTGTAAAGAAGAAGATAGAGAGAGAGAGAGACGATGTTTACGGGGAGCGGGAGAGGAGAGAGAGGAGCGAGGATCGACGAGAGGAGGAAACGAGCAACGGATGAGGAGAGAGTGGAGAGGGAGATGAGTCGAGGACGAGAGAGGACGCGAGAGACCGACGAGAGAGAGAGAGAGGAGGAGAGTTAGGACTCGATTATGGGAGTGAGAGAGAGAGGTGAGAGAGAGACTGGTATATAAGTACGGTGCTCAGAATTGTCACCATGCTCGAGGTTCCTGGAAAAAATCTGACAAACATGAAAATTTATTTTGGAGGAGACACACCTTTATTTCTCACTTTTTACTCCAGATCAATACCGGACAGCATGATATAATTTGGACCCCTCCCGTTCACTTCTGATCTTCCTTCTATTTCTTTATTTGTTTGGGTTGCGGTTCGGCTATATGTTTATTTTTGTGTTGGATTTAAGTTTTCATGTTTTTGAACGATTTGTTATTATTTGATATTTTTGGGGTTATTTTTCTTAAGTCTGAGTCAGTCAGTCAGGCACATACTCACTCACTCACTCACTCACTAACTCAACACTCACTCACTCACTCACTCACTTGTAACTCTCCTATCATCTTTTAACTTGTCCTCACTCTCATCTTACACTAGCTTCTTTCTTTATCTCTCAGTTTCACCGGCCATTTTCTCTCTCTTATCACTCTCTCCAACCAACCCTATTCTCACACCTCACTTTCCTCCTATTTCCTCTTTCCCTACTCACCTTGCGAACTCACCCGTAAATAATTGTCTTGTTTTCCAGCTCAAGACAATTTCCTCTCAATCTGAACAAATTTCATCTCACTGTAACCTTCTCTCGTGCTTTCTCCAATAATGCACTTTTTTCGTCTCAAATACTGCCTCACGGCCATCAAACTTTTCACTCACACTTTTCTTTATAGCAACTTAGTAGTACTGTTTAATATTTTACTTTTTATTTAAAGACTTCTTGTTTATCCTCACTGATCACACTTTGTTTAACGCACGCTAGTTTATATCAGAACTTAAGCACTTGTTTTATTTATCTCACAAACACTTTTTTTCTCTCCTCGCGCTAAAACCCTTAACCTCTACAGAAAAATAACAACCTGTTTTCACTTTTACAAGTTAATATACTCTCACTGCTTCTAAGGTCACCCTAACACTGCATTTATCACACACTAGAAAACCCTCGTGTACTCATCCTAGCACACTTCCCACATTTACACACACTTACTCACGTCTTCACTCACCCTTTCCTCGGATGTGTGTGTATAATCGCGCCTTCCAACTTAACTTCCTCACTCGATCAACCGCACAGTCCTCATACTCCTAACCTGATATTACTCACTCCTACTCATCCTATACCTCACTACTACTCGTCACCCTATCACTATCCTCACCCACTTTCTCACCCCTATACTTACTCCCCCTATATACTCACCCTACCTCACCCCTGCACTCATTCCGCTGCAACAAAGCAGTGCTAAGGGTGATCGAGTGGGAGCCAGCGATGAGCGGTCAGGATATCCTCTTATGATGCACTCAGAGCGACGCGCCACAAACGCTATATGTAGCTCGAGCAAGCCTTCTGACAGGACGTGGCATGGTACGGGAGGAGGAGCAGAAGGAGGAGCAGAAGGAGAGGAGGAGCGAGACGACAAATGGAAAAGGACGAACACTAAGACGAGACAAGGAACACATAGAAGGAGGAGGAGGAGATCACTAAGGAAGAGCCATTGAACAAAGCTTAAGAGGCAATTTGTGATAAGGTAAACTTCATGGGACATATTTAATGTGAGAAATTAGATAGTAAAGTCGAGAGGTTTCCTCCCCACCACCTCGCCCTCCAGCCGCTAAATGGACAGTTCGATGCAGTTATATATCATTACAATTACTTCTTCTACCCAGGCGAAACAAATGTAGCCAGACATTTAAATCGGTCATTTCATAATTTCCTTCCACGTAACGTAATTTTACTCTATAACAATAATTTTACATACAAAACTAGAATTTGCTGATATGAAGGATAATATTTTAGCGGCTGTTTGGAGTCGAATAATTTGTCTAATCTATCCCCTTAAAGTTATAACTGTTATATCATCAACGACATTGGAAAGTTGAGAATTCCAGACCTGACCGACCATATCAAAGAATAAAGTGTTTGGCTTCGTTTGATGGGAATCTTTAATCATTCATCATATACATACAATCTCTCAGAAAAAAAGTGAGAAATATTGATTGACTAATAGATAAATAGATCGATAAATAAGGAGAGAGGAAGAGAGATGTTAGACGTTTTCTATATTAAGGATGAAAATAAGATGAATAAGGTGAGTTACCCCAATAGATGGTTACCACCACCACCACCACCACTACTACTACTACTACTACTACTACTACTACTACTACTACCACTACCAGGTGTATGATTTTGAGCTAAGAAGTCAAATGGTTGGGAAACGTTAGTTAGGTTAGGTTAGGTAAGTAAGGTTTTGTTAATATTTCAACACAACTCATGAAAATGTGTACCAAGGGGTTCTCGGACATGCTGATCACGAATCTGGAATTAGTTTTGTCATTACTATAATATTTGGATTTTCCATTTTGTGGTCCGTAAATTCCACCAGAATTGAGGTCGAAAAAGGTTTTCCCATTTTACTACGTAAATATTAGTCCTTCAAGAAAGTTGTATGGAAGTAAAGTTATGGAGTTTGATAATGTATATCTCATATAGTCATCATCTTTCCAATAACTCGAATACCTGTGAAGAAAATTAAGATTTTGTGAAAGAAATGAATGCATAATACTATACACTCCTACATCTATAATTACATTCCAATTCAAGCTTACTATAGCTCAATAGAACGGGCGTCTCCTGCTCTTTCTTTTATAGTCTATACATTTTTTACGTAAACTCCATACATTTCGAGTTATTTCAAAATATGTGATTTATCTAAAAAATTCTAAGGGTGTACCCTACGAAATTTCATGAAAATTTTTCACACCTCCGAATCTCATGAAAATTGGTACAATGAGGTTTTCGGTAATGCTGAACACGAATCTGGACTTATTTTCCTGATTACTATAATATCAAACTGTATTTCACCCTTGCTTGCCTAATAACAATAATGAAATAACCATTATTTAACTTTACTGATGAAAATACAAAAATACATAGATATGACCTACCCTAAATCTACACAATATAACGTATACATGTTATTTGCTTTTCATATCTTGAACCGTTAGCGAATCCAAACTGATTAAAACCGATTAAAAGTTATAGATAGATACATACATACATACATACATACATACATACTCATTCATTCACTCACTCATTCACTCACTCACTCACCACATTTATTATTATGAATATAACCATTAGTAGTTTCATTTGTTTTCCCCTTTCCCCGTGGCACCAGTAGGTTTAACCCTTACACTGCCGTCTACAGTAATTGCTGTAAACCAAATTATTAATTGTAGCGACAAATTGGCAACTACCGGGCATGCAAGCATTAACCACGCCCCTTTTCAAATCAGTCACACCCCATCTGTATGTATATATATATATATATATATATATATATATATATATATATATATAGATATATATATATATATATATATATATTCATTTATTTTTTTTGTATATTAGATATATATTTATATATATATATATATAATATATATATATATTATTCATTTATATATTAATTATATATTATATATATTTAAAAAAATATTAGATATATATATATATATATATATATCTATTATATTTATATTATATATATTTATACTATTTTATCATTTATCATCAATGTTTATTTTATCATCAATGTTTTTTTTTATCAATGTTGTATTTTTATTATCAATGTTTATTTTATCATCAATGTTTATTTTTATCATTGTATATTTTATCATCAATGTTATGGTTAGCAGCATGAGGGATGTGTGATCATCCATTATTTCAGGTTTGATCAGTATTTGAGGGATAGCATTATGAGGTAGTTTGAGATGATATGTAGTTTTATCAGGAGGGAGCTAGGGTGAGCCCAAGTTTAATATTACTGTCGAGCAGTGAATATTAATGTCGATCAGTAAGAGTATTGTGTATCAGGACGATATATTTGGTAGCAGGAATATATAGGGTAGCAGGAAGAGAGTAGTTGGGTGGTGATCAGTAATATAGAGTGTTTGATCAGTAAGAGGGATGTTGAGCATTAATGAGATAGGTGTATCATTAAGAGAGAGTGTTATCAGTAAGATTGATGGTGTACCAGGAGGAGGGAGTTTGAGCAAGGAAAGGTATGTGTATCAGTCCGAATATGTATTTGGATCAGTAAGAGAGATTTTTATGCATGAAGAGATATGTTGTAGCAGGAAGATGTATGTGGAGAGGAGATAGAGTTGTATCATATATGTATTTTCAGGAAGATTGATTTGTTGAGCATTAAATAGTTATTGGATCAGGAAGATATATTGTCTGATCAGTGAAGTAGGTAGTGGTCGTATGCATGAAGATGTATTTTTGGTCAGTAAGAAGATAGTGTTTATCAGTAATAATAGTAAGGTTGAGCAGTAATATAGAAGTTTACGCAGTAATAGTGATGTTGATCTTAAGAGTAGAGTGGGAGCAGGAAGATATCTTTTGGATCAGGTAAGATTGTAGGTGATCATGAATATATATTGGAGAATGAATATATATTTTGTTAGCAGTTGAAATAGATTGTATACATTAATATTGAGTGTATATCAGGAAGAGTGAGGTGGATCCATTAATATAGTATTTGGTGCAGTTAGAGTAGAGGTGGAGCAGTAATATATAGTTTTTATGCAGTAGATGGAGGAGGGATTAGCATGAAGAGGTATTTTTAGTCAGGAAGATGAGTTTGGACATGTAAGAGATAGGTGGGAGTAAGTCAATATTATTGTTTCATTAATAGTTTATTGGGTATATGAATGAGAGATTTTTATCAGCAAGAGTATAGTGGGAGCACGGAAGATTAGATGGGGATCATGAATAGTTATTGGGAGCATCTAAGATTTGTGTTGTATCAGAATATGTGTTTTATCATTAATATAATAGGGTTTTAGCAGTAATAGATGATTTGTATCTCAGTAAAGAGATAGGGTAGCATGAAGAGAGAGTGTGTTTATCATAAAATAGTATTTTATATGCATTTAATATAGATGTTATCAGGAATAGTTATTTGTTAGCATGAAGATAGTGGGTGATCAGTAAGAGTATATTTTTATCCCAGGAAGATAGATGGGTGCGCATGAAGAATAGTTTGTATTCATTAATATATATTGTATCATTAATAGATATTTGGACATGAAGTAGTATATTTTGGGCATGAAAGAGAGATGGTGTAGCATAATATTGAATTGTTAGCATGTAGATGATTTTTTATCATTAAGACTGATGTTTATCAGTTAAATATTGATGTTTATATTAAATAGATATGTTAGCATAAGAGATAGTGGTTAGCATGAAGATGGAGTTTGTATCAGTGAAAGAGTTCGAGGTGGTATCATGAAGATAGAGTGTTTATCAGTAATAGAATATTTTTATCAGATATATAATATTTTTAGCATGAAGATATATTGGTATCATTAATAGGGATTTTTAGCAGTATATATATGGGGATGCTGAATAGAGTAGTGTTGTAGCATGAATATGAGACTGTGGTAGCATGGAAATAATATTTTAGCATTAAATAGATAGTGTTCGCATCATTAATATAGTATTTGGAGCAGGAAATATATAGTTGGGGAGCAGTGAAGAGGGAGGGTTGAGCAGGAAGATATATTTTGGTCATAAGATATATTTGTATCATTAAAGAAGTATGTATCATAAAGATTGAGTGTTAGTTCAGAGGATTATTTTTATGCAGTAAGACTGGAGGTGGTAGCATGAAGATGGAGGGTTAGTCAGCGAATATATAGGTTTATCATTGTAATAGATAGTGTTTATCATTAATGATTTATTGTTATGATAATATGTAGTTTTGATCAGTATATAGATTTGATCAGTAATATAGATGGTGAGTCAGTAAGAGATATTTTGATCAGTAAGATATATTTTTAGCATTATAAGTTATGTGTAGCATTGAATATAGATTTTGATTCATTAAGAGATATTGTGTAGTGCAGGAATAGATGATGGGTTCATCGAAGATTATGGTTATCAGGAAGAGTGGATTAGTTGATCATTAAGAGTGAGGTGGATCATTAATATAGAGTGTATCATGAATAGAGATTTGGATCAGTAACAGGGAGGTGGAGCAGGAAGACGGATTGTTTATCAATTATAGAATTGTGAGCAGTAAGATAGATGGGATTCATTAATATATATTTGTTAGCATGAATAGATGAATTTTGCAGGAAATATGTTTTATCATGAAGAGAGAGTTTGTAGCATTGAATATATAGGTGTTATCAGAAAGATTTGATGTTGTATCATTATTAGGTATGTTTGATCAGTAATTATATTTAATCAGAATATTTATGGGATCATTAAGAGCAGAGTGTGAGCAGTAAGAGAGAGGGGGGTGCAGTAATTACGATATTTTAGCGGTAATATATATTGGTGAGTCATTAAGATTAGGTGAGCAGTAATATTGATGTGGGTTATCAGTAAGAAGAGGTGGAGCAGGAAGAGTAGAGTGGGACTAGGTAATGATGTAGTTTGTATCATTTGTAAAGGGATTTTGATCATTGAAGATGATTTTGAGTTTGATCATGAATATCGATTTTGAGTCAGGAAGTATATAGTTGTACAGTTAATATTTAGCGGTGGGATCAGTAATGTATAGAGATGTTAGCCATGAAGTTATTATTTTTAGCATTAAGATTGTTTTACATTATACGTTATTTTAATCGAATAGTAATGTTTGATCATGCAATATATATGTTTATCATGAAGATATATTTTTATCCGTAAGATATATTGTTTATCATGAAATATTGTTATGTGTTTATCAGTGATTTGAGGTGTATACACGAATATATATTTTTATCAGTAATATTTATTGTGTAGCATTAATAGTGTGTATTGTTTATGCAGTAATAGAAGATTGGGTATCATTAATATGAGATGTGGTAGATTAATATATAGTTGGTAGAGTAATAGGGAAGGGATTGTGTGGCAAGTAATAGATATGGGGATCATGTGTTAAGTATTTATTGGTAATCATCAATATTTATTTGGGTTATCAGGAATATAGATTGTTAGCATGAATATATATGTGTAGCAGGGATATAGATGGTGAGCCCTTGAATATGGTTGATGTGAGTCTATTAATATATATTTTTTCAGTATATTACGGTGTAGCATAAGATTATAGTTTTGTAGCATTAATAGAGATTTTTATCATTAAGATTATGCGGATCAGGAAGAGAGATGTGTAGTCATTAAGAGGTATGTTTATCAGTAATACGATGTGTGAGCAGCTGTAGGATTGTATTTGCTTATCATTAATAGGGATGTAGTTTATCATTAATATGGAGGGGGAGCTATAGTGAGAGAGTTTTACAGTAAGATTAGAGGGGTTAGCACTAAGACTTTATTTTTCAGTCATTAAGATATATTTGTAGCAGTAAGATATATTTGTACAGAAGAGAGAGGGTGGTAGCAGGAATATGTATGTTCATCAGTAATATTTATTGTTATCAGGAATATAGAGAGGGGTATCATGAAATAGATTGTTAGCCTGAATAGTGATGGGTTTAGCAGGTAATATTTATTAAGGTGTGTAGCAGGAATAGGGGAGGGGTGGCTCAGGAATAGATAGTGGTTTCATTACTATAGGAGTTTTGATCATTAAGAGTTTTATTTGTTATCATTAATATTTATTCTTTATCATGAAGATAGATGTTTAGCATGAAAGAAGATGGGGAGCATGGAATGAGTGGAGGTGTGAGCGGAAGATTGTATGTGTTAGCCAGTTTAATATTTGAATTAGTTTGATGCATGACATATATAGTGGACATATGAATATGGGAGGGTGTATCAGTTAAAAGAGAGGGGGAGCAGGAATAGATATGGGGGTGGAGCAGGTAATGATTTAGTTGTAGCATTCAGGAATATTATGTTTAGCTGAATTAATAGTATATTTGTTATCAGTAATAGAGTAGTTTTATCATGAAATTGATGGTGGAGCAGTGATATATAGGGGGAGCATGTAATAGATATGTTTTGTGTGATCATTAGTAGGGAGTTTGATCAGGAAGAGAGTAGTTTGGATCAGTCATAGTGTATGCGGGAATCATGAATAGTGAGTGGATAGGAAGGGAATAGATAGTTTAATAGCAGGGAATATGTAGATGGTGATCATAAAGTATCGTGTTATATTAATCAATAGAGTTTTAGCATTAAGATAGTTTGGAGCAGTGAAGAGGAGTTTTAGCAGAATATGGGAAGGCGTGTTTTAGATCAGAGTATTGTATTTTTAATCAGAAGATTGATTGTTGATCAGTAATACTTATAATAGTTAGGTGGTAGCCCTTAAGATGGGGAGTTGTTTGCAGGAAGAGAGAGTTGGACAGTGAGATAATTTTATCAGTAATATATAGTTGGTATCAGGTAATATAGATTTTGAGCATTGAATATAGAGTGTGGATCAATGGAAAAGAGATGGGGGTATCATGCAATATTGAGTTTAGCAGTGAATATTATTTTGAGCAGGAATGATAGGGTGATCAGTAACTATAGATGGGGGAGTACAGTGGAAGATTTAGGTGTGTATCATGAATATATAGTTATCATGAATAGATTATTTGTCGAGCATTAATAGACATATATTGTTTATCATGACATATATAGTTGTGATGCATTAAAGATAGTTTTATCTAGTTAAGAGTGATTTTTATCATTAAATGATAATTTTTATCATTAATATATGATGTGTATCATTAAATAAGATGTGGATCAGAATATGAGGTTTAAATCATTAAGATGAGAGTTTGGTATCAGTAAGCATGTAGGGTGTGAGCATTAAAAGGTGATTGTGATCAAGTGATAGTATATTTTTATCATTAATAGATATTTTATGCATTGAAAGAGGGTGGATCATGTAATAAGTTATTTGTAAGTCAGGTAATACTTTAGTTGTTATCTAGGAATACTTATTTTGATCCAAACGCTAAGTAGTGAGGTTGTCTCAGGAAAAGAGAGTTTTATCATTAATAGAGAGTTTGAGCATTAATATGATGGTGGTATTGAGGATATAGTGTATTTTAGCATGAAGAAGATTGTTTTAGTTCAGTGAAGATAGAGGTGTTATATTAATAGAGATTTTATCAGAATATACTACTTGTGTGTGATCATTAATAATTTATTTTGAGCAGGAATATATGCTGTTGGGAGTAGTAAAAGATAGGGTGAGATTTAAGATATAGGTGGAGCATGAAATAGAGGGTTGATGCATGAAGAGGGATGGAGCAGTAAACTTAGTGCTTTCCATCATTAAGATATGTGTTAATCATGAAGAGATAAGTTTGGATCATTAAGAGATATTTTTACATTAATATAGATTTTACCATTAATATATGTTTGTATAGGACGCATACGGATTGGGAGCAGGGAATAGATATGTTTTATCATAAATAATTGAGTTTGTTGTTATTATGTATTAGTTAATTTGATCAGTAAGCTAATAGTGTGATCCATTAAGATGATTTTGCGCCATTAAGATATTATTGTGAGAAGGAAGAGTAGGAGAGTGTTAATCATGAAGAGAGTGTTATCGTTAATATCTATGTGTGAGCATGAAGATGTAAATGGGTTATCATTAATAGGGACGTGGGATCATTTAAGAGATAAGGGGGAGCAGTAAGTAGATATTTTTATCAGGAAGAGTTTCATTGTTATCATACTAGTTCTTTTGCAGGTAATATTATAGGTGTATGCAGGATAGAGATAGGGTTTAGCATAGAATAGAGCAGTGGGGAGCTAGTAATATTTATTTTTATCATTAATATATATTTTTATCATTAATTTATATTTTTATCATTATATTTATTTTTATCATTAATACTTATTTTTATCATTAATATATATTTTTATCATTAATATATATTTTTATCATTAATATATATTTTTATCATTAATATATATTTTTATCATTAATATTTATTTTTATCACTAATATATATTTTTATCATAAATATTTATTTTTATCATTATTATTTATTTTTATCATTAATATTTATTTTTATCATTAATATTTATTTTTATCATTAATATATATTTTTATCATTAATATATATTTTCATCATTAATATTTATTTTTATCATTAATATATATTTTTATCATTAATATTTATTTTTTATCATTAATATATATTTTTATCATTAATATATATTTTTATCATTGATATATATTTTTATCATTAATATTTATTTTTATCATTAATATATATTTTTATCATTAATATTTATTTTTTATCATTAATATATATTTTTATCATTAATATATATTTTTATCATTAATATATATTTTTATCATTAATATTTATTTTTATCATTAATATTTATTTTTTATCATTAATATATATTTTTATCATTAATATATATTTTTATCATTAATATATATTTTTATCATTAATATATATTTGTATCATTAATATATATTTTTATCATTAATATTTATTTTTATCATTAATATTTATTTTTTATCATTAATATATATTTGTATCATTAATATATATTTGTATCATTAATATATATTTTTATCATTAATATATATTTTTATCATTAATATTTATTTTTATCATGAATATTTATTATTATAATTATTAATATTTATTTACTCCAATAGCAACACTTCCTTAACATGTATTATTATTAATTTCAAAACCTTTAACTTCAATGTAAGTTTTCGTGGATTTGTGATGAAAATGGATTCGTGAAATTTTTGGCCCGAAGATTTCCACCAGAATTTGAGTCCAAAATAGTTTAGTCATTTTACAAGTAAAGTATTAGTCCTACAACAAAGATGTATAGAAACAAAGTTGTTCAGCTTGACAAGTTCTATCTGATGGTGTCATCCGTTTGTAAATTACTCCTTTGGTTTAGGAGAAAAATGTAATTAAGTAGAAGTTTCGTGTAAAATACAAATATATCAATATCTCCATTACTTACATTCCAATTACATTCTAGTAAAGCTCAAAGGAACGGGCGTCTCCTGCTCTATATTTACTATTACGTATGTTTTTTACGTAAACCTCATACTTTTCGAGTTATTTTGAAAAACATGATTTCATGAAAAAAATCTTAGGTGACACCCTTGAAAATTTCGTGAAAAATTTCCACACCTCAGAATTTCATGAAAATTTGTACCTAAAGGTTTTCAGTCAAACTGAACACGAATCTGGACTCAGTTTCATCATTACTATAATATTAAACACTATGTACGCATGTGTGATACGCCTAAAACTATTTATTCTCTCTATTTATCTCTCAATCTCTATCGCGCTCTCTCTCTCTCTCTCTCTCTCTCTCTCTCTCTCTCTCTCTCTCTCTCTCTCTCTCTCCCTCTCTCTCCAAACTCCTACAGCAAAATCATAATATTCTCCCCCTCCTCCCCCTCCTCCTCCTCCTCCTTGTCCTCCTCCTCCTCCTCATCCTCCTCCTCCTCCTCCTCCTCCTCAGTATTTATTAGTACTAGTGAAAATATTCATAATGACAGTAGTAGATTTTAATCAGGTCTATTAGATGCTGCAATGATATTTTCAATATCTCTAATAGCTTTCGAGAAAATGAGGAGGAATGTCATGTTTTTATATAAATATATAGTTTCATTTTACTGCGTAATTATTAGTCATAGAACAAATATTCATAATGTCAGTTTGTACAGTTTAATTAGCTCCATCAGATGCTGCAATGATATTTCCAATATCTCTAATAGCTTTCGAGAAAATGAGGAGGAAAATCTTGTTTTTATATAAATATTAAGTTTCATTTTACTGCGTAATTATTAGTCATAGAACAAATATTCATAATGAGAGTTGTACAGTTTAATTAGGTGTATCAGATGCTGCAATGATATTTCCAATATCTCTAATAGCTTTCGAGAAAATGAGGAGGAAAGTCATGTTTTTAAATAAATATTAAGTTTAATTTTACTGCGTAATTATTAGTCATAGAACAAATATTCATAGTATCAGTTTTACAGTTTAATTAGGTGTATCAGATGCTGCAATGATATTTCCAATATCTCTAATAGCTTTCGGGAAAATGAGGTGGAAAGTCATGTTTATATATATATATATATATATATATATATATTAAGTTTCATTTTACTGCGTAATTATTAGTCATAGAACAATTATTCATAATGACAGTTGTACAGTTTAATTAGGTCTATCACATGCTGCAATGATATTTCCAATATCTCTAATAGCTTTCGGGAAAATGAGGAGGAAAGTCATGTTTTTATATAAATATTAAGTTTCATTTTACTGCGTAATTATTAGTCATAAAACAAATATTCATAATGACAGTTGTACAGTTTAATTAGGTGTATCAGATGCTGCAATGATATATCCAATATTTCCAATATTTTCAATATCCAATATCTAATGCTAGCTAGAAGAGCCCGTCGCTGACGGCCGACGGAGCGACGGTTATATATTGCTGCCGGCGGTGTTGCCAAACCGCAGTTATTGTACCGTAAAATTATCTATTGAATATCACATAAATACTCATAAGAACGGTAATTCTGATACATAAGACAATAGAAATTTGTAAATAATGATAAAAGTTGTTACACTGGCCTATACATCATATGTATATGCATGGGAATGATATAAAGATCTTGGCACAGACGTCGTGCCGCAAACACAGGAGAGGGAGACGCTGCTGGCACATACGGTGTGCCGCAAGAACTGAATGGGTTAATGGGAAGAAAAACAAATACCAGAGTTGATTTTAATCGAGTTTTTTTCTTCGTTTTTTAAAGAATATAAATACATTTAGGTATTGGACCCCCAAGGCTCGGGGTCCAATACTTATGGCGAAAAAAAGTTTGATCCTCTTGAGAGTGAACCGTTTTATTTAATAGTAATGATAAAATTAGTCGAAATTATTATTCTGAAAAATTTAACTATTTATTTCCGGAAACCAATGATTTTTCTTTCTTTATTTATTTATTTATTATTATTTTTTTTTTAGCACCAAATATAACTATCGTTTTTTTTATTTATTTTTTTTATTAAATGGTTATTTCTACAATAATAAAAATGTGTCCTTCTCTAGCTTATCTTTTCATTTTTATCATATATTTTAATTTTCTATGTAACCTGTTCAGTTTTTTATTTTTATCTTCTTTGTTGTGTCCTTCTTTAACCTGTGTTGCTTCCTCTAATTAGTTGTATGTTTATTTATCATTATTTTTGTGTCTCCTATTTCTCATTATTTTTATACACATTTTTTTCTTTTTTATTTCCTTTTAACTTGTATTTACTGTCATAATATTATTTACTCTGCATTTACTTATTTCTTTCTTCCTTTGCCTGCTGTTCTTCATTAAGTGTCATTTTTATCTTCTTATTTTTCATTTTGCATCATCTTTTTCGTCATTCAAGTAGCTTTATCTATCCTGTGTTCATTTTCCTTCCATTCTCTCTCTCTCTCTCTCTCTCTCTCTCTCTCTCTCTCTCTCTCTCTCTCTCTCTCTCTCTCTCTCTCTCTCTCTCTCTCTCTCTCTCTCTTTATCTCTTTATCTATCTATCTTATAAATAACTGCATACAAGGATAATAAAAGCGTTCTGGAAAATATGTAAATTCTACTGAGATGGTAACTTGGTATTATTATCATTATTATCATTATCATTATTATTATTATTATCATCATCATCATCGTCATTGTTAATAGTAGAATGTTTTTTACGATGTACGTGTGTTAGGTTCTGTTCTGGGAAGTAGGTAAATAAAACTGTGAATGTGTTGCCAGCAGACTGATGCAACACGCACGCCTTTGGCAACACTTACTAGTAAGTGGAAAAGATGAATGCTTACAACACTGTTTTGTCCCCTTTGCACTGGATTTCATAATTATGTGTTTGTTTGTTTGTTTGTTTGTATGTTAGTAATAGTAGAAATAATAATAGTAGTAGTAGTAGTAGTAATAATAATAGTAGTAATAGTAGTAGCTGTATTTGTTGATGTTTGTGGTATTGTTATCATTATTACTATTATTATTATTACTAGTAGTAGTAGTAATAATAATAATAATAATAATAATAATAATAATAGTAATAATAACAACAATACAAAAAACATCAGTTAATCTACACCTACGACTCTAAATACAAGAATTTCTACCCCTATTAATACCACTAGAATCGTTGTGCTCCGTAGCTCAGTGGCAGAGTGGCGGCATACTATCACTTGTCGTTGGTCGCAGGTTCGAGTCCTGCCGGGGCTAATCATGTACCTTTTATCCTTCACTACGGTGGGTCTATTCCAAAAAAATTAAAAAAAGTGAGGTTCATCCTTAAGATATAATTTTGTTCCTAACCATGATTTTTGATGATTTATAAATGGTTTGTTTTTTATTTTGATTTTAGTTTTTTTTCTTCTGATTACTAAGAAGTTAAGAGAATAATATTAAGAATTTATTTATGTGAGAGTAGTAATGGTTTAGGTCAAGATTGCATTTATGCTCTCTCTCTCTCTCTCTCTCTCTCTCTCTCTCTCTCTCTCTCTCTCTCTCTCTCTCTCTCTCTCTCTCTCTCTCTCTCTCTCTCCTTTCATTCAAATTCCTGGACTTTCCATTCATTCTCTTTTTTTCTCTCTATTTCTTCCACTTTCCTCTTCCTCCTCCTCTCTCCCCTCCTCCTTTTCCCCTTCCAGTCCCTCTCTATCTCCCCTCCATCTCCCCTTTCTCAATGACACGCCCTTACACCTCCCCTTTCTCTCCCTCCCCTCGCCCCCCTCCGTCCCTCTCATCACCTATATCTACCCACTTAAACACGTGATAACAATGAAGGTGTTATGTAGATGATTCTCTCTCTCTCTCTCTCTCTCTCTCTCTCTCTCTCTCTCTCTCTCTCTCTCTCTCTCTCTCTCTCTCTCTCTCTCTCTCTTTCTTTTCGTACGCGTAAAGTTGTATTTAAAAGGAGGAAAAAACCACTATCCTCTTTTTTTGTTGTTTTTGTTTTCTTATTAAAGGGAAGAGAAGAGGTGTGTGTGTGTGTGTGTCTGTCTGTCTGTGTGTGTGTGTGTGTGTGTGTGTGTGTGTGTGTGTGTGTGTGTGTGAGAGATAAGATAAGATAAGGAAAAAGAATCATGTCAAGGAAATTATTTAGTCACTACGTATTACACTTTTGTAAATTCATCATTGATTTGTGACTTTGAATAAATGAATTACTAGAGAGAGAGAGAGAGAGAGAGAGAGAGAGAGAGAGAGAGAGAGAGAGAGAGAGAGAGAGAGAGAGAGAGTGAGAGTGAGAGAGTGAAAGAGAGAGAGAAAATCAGTCCTAGAGAAGTTGGAGAGATGAAAGCGATTGGACATCTGATTAAAACTTTTTTTTCCTTCTGCTCTTGGGTAATTCGAAGACCGAAATTTACTTACACACACACACACACACACACACACACACACACACACACACACACTTTCTCCAACTGATTCGGAGCAAGGAAGTGAAACACAAATTCCTACAAGTTTAAACCGAAATTGACTGAACCGAACCGAACCGAACCGAACCAAACCAAACCGAACCGAACTGAGTGAAGCCGGAATGAAAGGACTACTAAAGTTTGCCATTACAATGAACCGAGAAGGAGTGAAGCTTCGAATATCCTCGCACAGCCAAGTTTGAACCGAGTTTAAATTAATTCGTTTCATGTCATTTTGAAACATCGAAATGAACTTGAATGAATTAATTTGTTTAATATTTGACTTATTATTAATTTTTTGTTCCCTTATATATATTTTTCTTTCAGGTAATTAACTTTTTCAAATCTTTTATATATTTTTTCTGTATTATGTGTATTATTTCTTCTTTTTTTTTCTTCTCTTCTTTTCTTTTTTATAATATTTGTTTCTTGTGTCTGATAATCTTATTCCACATTTATTTTCCTATTTTTTTCTCTCACCTCTTTTTCTTCCTCTTTTCACTATTCCTTACCTTACCTCTTCCTCTTTCTTTTTCCTCTCTCCTCTGTTTATACATTTTTTTCATATCTCTCCATCATATTCATTATTTTTTTCCTCCTTCCTTGATCATTTACCCATTTTTTCCATTTTTTTTTCCCTTTCTTCCTTCCTTCTCACTCTATATGATTCCTCTCCTCTCCTCCTCCTCCTCCCTCCTCCTCCTAACATACGTGTATTTTTTTTTCCTATCTTCATTTTTCCTTCGTACTCTCCATCTCCTCCTTCACTTCATCCCTCTTCTCTTTTGTTTCCTCTCACCTCCATTCTCCCTCTCTCATGCCCTTCATCTCTCTTCACCTTTCTCCTCCTCCCTCTCCTCCTCCACTCCATCTCCATCGCCTCTCACACTCTCACTCCCACTCCCACACACACACACACACACACACACACACACACACACACACACACACACACACACTCTCACTCACTCTCTCTCTCTCTCTCTCTCTCTCTCTCTCTCTCTCTCTCTCTCTCTCTCTCTCTCTCTCTCTCTCTCTCTCTCTCTCTCTCTCTCTCTCTCCACTTCATTTTACAATCTCACCTAATTTTTTTTCTTATAAATGATTTGTTTTTGCTCTTCAATCCCTTTAGAAAATGGAATTATTATTATTTTTTTTATGAAGGTCGCGTAATAGTAAATTTTTAAAGATTCATATTTAGTTGTATGAACTGTTTTTGTTTAATATTACATGACTTAATGAAATATAAAGGTAAGGGAAAGGGTTGGCACACGCTGTAGCTGTGCGTAGGTGTGGGCGTGTGGGCGTTTATCTCCC
Source organism: Metacarcinus magister (assembly GCA_029783475.1). Classification (NCBI taxonomy): domain Eukaryota; kingdom Metazoa; phylum Arthropoda; class Malacostraca; order Decapoda; family Cancridae; genus Metacarcinus; species Metacarcinus magister. Next base: position 4,875,524 of record JAPQNM010000009.1, on the reverse strand, counting down.
GTCACATTGGCCTTTGATCCTGTGGTGAAAAGTAATCCGTTATCCCGGGACACAGGGCCAATATGACATCCGAATTTCCCACAGTTTACCTTCCTCAGGTTGTCATAGGTACCCATTTATCAATCAATCGTTTGGGAGGATGGGTGAGCTGTGCGCCGCCTGCCCTCGTCTGGGATTGAACTCGGGCCAGCGGATTCGTAGTCAGACGCGCTAACCACTACACCACTGAGGCACTTATATAATACGTATAATGAAGGGACAATATGATGTTTAGGTTTATGATAAAATATCACGTTTTCTTTTTCAAAACTATTACTGAAAGAAACTGCATTTGCAAGGGTAACTACAAAATATATGAAGTTTGTAATATAATTAGTAATATGATATATGAAGAATATTTTGGGTGAATTTGGGATTCGTATTGTGACTGTAGTTGTATTTTCATTATATTATGAAGTATAGTTTGTAATGATGACTATAGAAAATTAAGAATGTATATATTATGATAGAATATATATATACTAATGTTATGTATAGTGTATGATTACATAGACTGTGTTATGTATTATACTAGTAACAAGGGATAACTATACAATAATAAGGATACAAAATACATACTTAATAATACGACTGTGTGTGGTGTGTGTGTTCCCCTTTCTCCACATTTTCCACGTTGAATATTTTCCTTTTATTCTCATCCTCTCACTTATTCATTTATTTGCATGTGTTATTATTAATTTCTTGTTCTTTCTGTTTTGTTTTCTTCTTCTTTCTTTCATTTCTTTGTTTTGTATTCAGCCTCAGGTTTTTCCTTTATTGTATTCATTATTATTCATTATTCATTATTCTCTTTTTTTTCAGGCTAGCAAGAGGTCGTGTGTCCTTGAACCTAAGCAGATGAAATGTAAGTGTTATTATTATTATTATTATTATTATTTTATTATTATTATTAGTCTATATAATTTATTTGTTACAATTATATAAGGCGAGAGAGAGAGAGAGAGAGAGAGGGAGAGGGAGAAGGAAAGGAAGCAGGTGCTCAACACCTGCTAATTATCAATATTCTACCTGTCTAGATAACACACACACACACACACACACACACGCAAGCGAGCGAGCAATATTCATGGATAATACCCCCATCATTATTATTATTATTATTTATTATTGTTTTTATTATTATCATTATTATTATTATTATTATTATTATCATTATCATCCTTATTATATTATCATTATTTTAATTATTTTACTAATATTATTGGTATTGTCGTTATTATTACTTGTAGTAGTAGTAGTAGTAGTAATAGTAGTAATAATAGTAATAGTAATAGTTGTATCATATAAATTTAGATAATAAAGTGGTGTATTTACGATTAATATATGGATGAAGAGGAAGAGAGGAGGAGGAGGAGACGTGAAAGAGGATTACAGAGTGGCTGGTAATTACTTCTTTCCACTTTGCATTTCTTTCCCTCCTTGTTGGTGTTGTCATACCTCCTCCTCCTCCTCTCCCTCTTCTCAATAATCTGTCAACACCGGATGCACATATTTTCCATGACCCACTTTCATACCCATCCCCTCCACTCCCGTTGTTTCCTCACCTCCCCACCTGCCCCACCTTCCCCATCCTTCATCCCCTTACGTCAAACATTGCTTGATTGACCTCTAAATAATGGGAATCCCTCTATCTCTTCCCCATAACTATATACCCTTGTCAATTCCCCATCTCCTGTCTTCTCCTTTCTCTTCTGTAATACCCTGCCTGACCTTCCCCTCCACCTTTCTCTTCTATACCCAGACATTGTTTTCTTTTTATTTATTTTTCAAAGATGTTTAGGAAGATTCAGTCCAAAAAGTAGTAGTTGTAGTAGTATTAGTAGTAGTTGTTGTGGTAGTGTTATGATATAGGTTAGGTTTGGTTTAGTTTGGTTAGGTTAGGTTACGTTTAGTTAGGTTAAGTATATTTGTTAAGTGTTTATTTTTTGTAATTTTTCCCTTATATATACACGTGCAGCCTGACTAAGTATATGTAACATTTCCTTACATAACAAAAAGCAGAGTCATGACATTCCCTTCTTTGAACAATGATTCACTCCTGTATATTTGCGTGACTTCATATTTTCTTCATCTCTCACCCATTTCCTCCTTCCCTTCCCTCCCTCTCTTCCCCTCTGTTACCATGCTCCTCTCTCCCCTCTAATTTGCTCTCCCCTTCGAAGAAATGCACCGCTGGCGTCCCCAAGCTGAGTATCCCTTTTTGTTTCCTCGAAGTCACGCTAGAGGGAGTACGAGAGTAAATTAGACGTGTAAAGAGTCCTTGGGTTGTGGGGGTGAGGAGGGGGAGGGATGGTGTTATTGTAGTAGTAGTAGTAGTAGTAGTAGAAGTAGTTGTGGTAGAAGTAGTAGTGGTAGTAAGTAATGTACCGCAAGGGTCAGTACTTGGCCTATCCTTGTTTATTTTCATGTGCGTGATATTAACAATGATCTCACTGAGGAAAATATCTAAAACGGTAAGAAAATAACAAGTTTAGTCTCCATAAGCGATAGGATATACATTAAACAACGTAATATGATTTTATACGATATAAAGAGAATTGAACAAGATTTACGTTCACAGTTATTTCACTATCGATCGATCAAACGTGACCAGATATAACGGATTGAAGACAGTTGAGTCGGTAAAAGGTTCAAGGAAAGTGAAGATAAAGATAAGATAAACACTTTTTTTCTCTCACCAGTCTTTTTGTTTATATTTTGAAACAGTCTTCTCTCGTGTATTGTTGACAGTAATACTATTAATTGAAAAGCAGATCAAACAAATATATTAAAAATAAAAGATGATATATTACAACTAATTCACAGCTGACAGCTGACATCTGACATCTTGCACAAACAAGTTCATATAACAAACACTTCCCTAACAATTGTATGTATTATTAGATTAATAGAAAAGATTACTCTCTCTCTCTCTCTCTCTCTCTCTCTCTCTCTCTCTCTCTCTCTCTCTCTCTCTCTCTCTCTCTCTCTCTCTCTCTTTCTCTTTCTCTGTTTTTTCTCCATTATCATCATTACCATATCATCATCATTATCATATCTTTTTCATGTGCCAGAAACATTACACAGAAAAAACACAATTAAGCAAACAAATAACAAGACAGACAGAGATAGACAGACAGACAGATATTTGAGGACACAGACAGAAGCAACTGAGTGTAATTCCGGGTTGCATTCGCTTGAGCTGCGTCATACATCCGGTTTACATTATGGTGAATGCGTAAGCTTCCTGAGTGTTGTTTTGATGTGTGTAAGTGTGTGTGTGTGTGTGTGTGTGTGTGTCTGTCTGTCTGTCTGTCTGTCTGTCTGTCTTTCTGTTTATCATTATCTATTTGTTTATTTGTTATTGTTTCTGTCTATTTATCTATCTGTTTCTATTTATGTCTGTTTTTGTCTTGGTAACTTTTTATTTTATTCTCTCTCTCTCTCTCTCTCTCTCTCTCTCTCTCTCTCTCTCTCTCTCTCTCTCTCTCTCTCTCTCTCTCTCTCTCTCTCTCTCTCTCTCGCTCTCTCTCTCTCTCTCTCTCTCTCTCTCTCTCTCTCTCTCTCTCACCTTGACCGTAGTATTTTTCTTCGTATTGCGTCAAACATGAGCTGACGTCACAGAGGTTCGTAGGAGAGAGAGAGAGAGAGAGAGAGAGAGAAATCATGCACTTATCTTTTTCTCAGGACAAACAGACTAGTTAGTACAGAGAGAGAGAGAGAGAGAATTACCCTTTCAATTCACAAAATCACTCCATTAATACAAAAAATAATAAAAATTGGTCATCAATGAAATATAGTTTATACAAAATTCATGTTTTATTTGTTGATAAAAGTACAAAAATACCAAGAAAACTTCATCAATTCTTACATAACATTTCCTTTAGTGTATAAATCTAAAAATAAGTAATACATAATATTCTTTCCTCACTGTCTATTCTACTTTTCTCTCTCCTTAAAGAAATATATATATAAAAAAAGTATGTACCTTAATTTTTGTTTTTGATTCAGGATGCATTGAGGACATAGTCAAATCTTTACCACTCCTTTTTTTCACACTCATTATATATAGATATTCTTTGGCACAGTTTGGCACAGTTTAGTAATACATTTTTGGGATTATTTGTAATGGAGTATTTTCAGTGTTTGTGTTGCAATGAATTTTTGTGGATTGGTGGTTTTGTTTTTGTTGTTGTTGTTGGAGTATATGTTGAGTATCTTACATATGTTTGATTATATTTTACGACAGATGAAAACACACACACACACACACACACACACACACACACACACACACACACACACACACACACACACACACACACACACCATACAAAACTAACAACACCAATTATGTAACACAACAAAAAAAGTGAATAAATAAGTAAAGAAAAGCTGCTCTAACGAACGAGAGAAAAAAAAGCTTCATGAAAATACAAAGTGACTTATTTTGTTAACCCATGACAATTATTGATGCATGACTTATGAATTATGACTGAAACTTGATGGAGTGCAACTTAAACTCTGACTGAACGTGTGATTTCAGGCCGAGACATAATTGGTTCAGATCTAAGAGGCTGGGACATGATTGGCTGGGTTCTAAGAGGTCGGGACATAATTGGTTGGTTTCTAAGAGGTCGGGACATGATTGGTTCAGATCTAAGAGGCTGGGACATCATTGGTTGAGATCTAAGAGGCTGGGACATCATTGGTTGAGATCTAAGAGGCTGGGACATAATTGGTTGGGTTCTAAGAGGTCGGGACATCATTGGTTGAGATCTAAGAGGCTGGGACATCATTGGTTGAGATCTAAGAGGCTGGGACATCATTGGTTGAGATCTAAGAGGCTGGGACATCATTGGTTGAGATCTAAGAGGCTGGGACATCATTGGTTGGGTTCTAAGAGGCTGGGACACTTCAGAATTTCCTCTCCTCTCCCAGAAAGTCCTCTCAGCTTCCCTCATGAGCTCAGGATCAAACACTTCTGCGTCAGGGTTGTGGTGAAGAGAGTCAGCCATCAGGTAGTTCACGGCAATGTCATCCTCGTTTCTAATTGGCACCAGGTTGTTAGAGATTTCTGGGGTTCGTTCCTCCTCCTCGTCGTTCCCCAGGTATTCAGTCCCAGGCAGGTGGTTGTATTTGGGTCCTGGGGCGGTTTGGCGTTTCTTAAAGGTGTCCTTCAGCCAAGACACAATCCAACGCTTCTTCAGGTGGTGGTTAAGGGTGGTTGAAGTCTGTGAAGGTGGTGGTAAAGGGTGTCTTAGTTATGTTGGTTCTAAGGGTTTATTCTATGTTTGGGTCTGATTTTAATAAGGTTTATGCTACGTTTGGATTATATTTTGTTTTAAGTCAAAGTAATGGTCTTATAAATATAGTAGGTAATTCAGGTTTTTCTTATTTTGTGGTTTAAGATTTCATATATTTGTTCTAAACTCTGATTTTTTTTTGAGTGATTTGGAATTATACAAAGTTTGTTTTATATATCATGGATTTTTTTTATATAAAGTTTTCATTGAAGATATAAATGTAGGATAATTTGAAGGTTATTTGTAATTCCACTAAAGTTCTTTTATCAATATTATTTAAAGTGATACAAGATTACACGTTAAATACTAGGAGTTATTGTTTGTTTTTTATCATTACATTAATTAAGTACAACAAACATGAATGAGGGAAGCACTTACCTGAGGCGGGTGTACACAGGTGGTTAATGAGGCGTTATAGCTGGGCACACACACACACACACACACACACACACACACACACACACACACACACACACACAAGCAGCTTATACAGATGGTCAGTACAAAAAAAATATACAGATTAGTTGTTTTTATTGTCGTATTAGAGGCAGTAACAATAACAGCATTTTTGTTATATATAAGGATGCGTAATTATTACCAGGTTATGTTAGCAGATATATCACAGCGTATAGACATAGCAAGCATACAAACAGAGAAGCAGGGAAGGATACGGATAAAGCAAACATGACAGTTATAGAAAAGGACATCCACAAGAAATTATATAAAAGGATAAGGGTAAAGGATGTAATTAGATGGTCAGTCCTCGATTCATTTACACAGTTTAAAAGTGAAGCTTGGAAACATTATATTTGAATTATTTACAACGAAATGAACCGTATTAAGAACATAACAATAAAAATATATTTGGTTTAGTATCTTTGGAATATGTCAAATTTATATTATTTAGATAGAATTAAAACAAGCCGTACAAGAAACAATAACATATTAAAAGCAGGCGGATTAGGTTAGCTAGATAATAAGGATAAGTTCACGAATCCGAAGCAACGAAACAAAATCAAACAAGGCAAACGAAGCTTCGAATCACTCCATTATCACAAATTTATGAACTCACCTGAATTTCAAGCTCATTTAAATCATCTTCAGCGGGAGGGACGGCTTCGGAGGTGGAGTTTTCATAAGGTCCAACAATCCTTTGATCCACACGGCGAAACACTGAACCATTATCATTAGTATGCTCCACGATAGTACGGTTGACCAGCATTGGAACACCACCAATGCTCACCACTTCGACAGTAGAGTTTTGGAAGGTGACTGTAGCGTTCTCAGACGGGGAAGGGACGAGACGGAAGAGAGAGTCGATTATAGAGAAGAATCCACCTCTACCGTTCCCTTCTTGTTCAGGGTTAGTATCGAAGACCAGACCGCCCTCAGATTCAGTATTTCCAGGATGCCTTGAGAAGATGTCTGAGGGAGAAGGAACAATAATACATAGAGTAAAGTAATCCATAAAGAAAGTGTGTGTAGACATTGAGAGGAAGTGCTGTGTGGTGGGTGTGTGTGTGTAATGGTTTGGAAATGTTGAGAGAAATGACCTTTGAAAATACACGCCAGCCAGTTATTCGAAGGGAAATGTTTGAGATGGAAGTCGCTGGAGTGAATCAAAGTCCAAAGGGAAAGAGAGAGAAAGTGTTACAAGGAAAAATTTCACTCTTAAATATTTTGAACATCTGACAAAAATAAAAATAAAATAAACTTATGATGGATTTAGAATAATGTTAAAATTGTGCCAAATCATGATCTTGTTGCGTACTTATATGCATGCAAAAAAAAAGTGGGTGAACAAGAAAATAAGTAAAGTAAAGAAAATGAGACAGGAAAAGAGAAACGACAAAAAGAATTCAGAATAAACTATGTATAAAAAAAATTATATATATACATGAAAATAGCATGATGCATACAAATGAAAAAAAAAATGAATGGAGAAAGAAGTGAGTAAAAAAAAATGAAAAAAGTGAGACATAGATAAAAGGAAACTTCAAATCTTATAGCGCACCAAGGTATGACTGAGAAAGAAAAAAAGAGAAAGAGAGATAGAGAGAAAAACATAAAGTGACATCAAGATAAGAATGACAATCACATCACGTCACCATAAGGGCGGAAACAACACCACAACACCACATCGACCTTCTCCAACATTCCAAGGGCGCTAGTGGGGGGTGTGAGGGGAAATAATAGGCCGAGGGAAGCACCAAGGCGGAACACTCGACGCATGACAACCACGACCGTCATGCACGCAACACAAAACAGTCATGTACACGCAACACACTCAAGTATTGCAACAAAATAAACGGATGACATGTTTTATTTATTTATTTATTTTTATTTAAAGGAAAATAAATGGAAACAGAAAGTAAATGTGTAAAAAAAAAAGGGGAAATTTAACGAGATTCTGTAATTTTCGTTAAAAAAATAAAATGTAGGAAAAAATGCGAATGAATATAAAAACGAAATTACCGTCTTAGTGATCAAGAAAAAAATCGTAAAAAATAGTATTGCTTAGTTTTTCCTCCAGGTGGTGTATGTGCAAGGTCGAATATATGAATAAATGAGACACACCAAACACATGAATAATAAAGTTGTGAATAAATGTAAATAAGATAAAGACGAAGGAATTAGATAAAACAAAAGAAAATTACGTCGTTTGAAAAGAATTAGCCGGAAATGCGAATGAGAGAGAGAGAGAGAGAGAGAGAAGGATGCTGAGGACAGTGACTAATTGTAACGCAAAAACATAAACACCTAATTTGCATACGGGCGAAGTCTTATAAGATTTCAAATAGTTTCGTTCACCTTCCTATTTAGTGACTTAGTGAACGAAACTTTGTGGGAACATGTGAATCGAACTTACGAGAAAGAGAGAGAGAGAGAGAGAGTTTAGTAGTCACCTTGTATTGGTCACTAAAAATATGCAGGAAAGAAAGAAAGAAAGAAGGACATATGAAAAAAGAAATATATATATAGTACAAAAAAAAATGTGTGAAGGAATGTAAAGGAAGGTTAGATAAAAATAAACGAGAGGAAAAGCAAAAAAAAAAAAGGAAATAACGACAGAAGAAAGAAATAGAAATAGAAAGAAAGAAAAAAAAGAAATAGTGAAACAAAGTAAGAAAAAAAAAGAGATGGCAAAAAAGAAAGCAACAAAGAAAAACCCTAAATCATTACTAGAAATAATAAATAAAAATTAAAAAATAATAAAAAAATTCCAAATACTTACTGCGGAAGAAATGTCTGAGTGGATTCCAACCGGGAACCACAAACACAACACCATCACCACCATCCTCGTTCCCAGGGACTCTCTTGCCCGGGACAAACTCAGCCTCTTCCTCTACATCCGCAACTGAGGGGTAAAGGGAAAGGGTTGTGAGTGAGGGGTCTTGAGGGGAGAGGAGGAGGAGGAGAGAGGAATTTTGGTAACATTAAGGAAAGAGAAGATGAGGAAGGATGATTAAAAGATTGCAAATTTGTCAAGTTAGAAAAAAATTGGGAGAGGAAGAAAAAAGGGAGTCAAAGGAAGGAAGAAGAGGGAAAGATGATGATTTTGGTGTTAAGAAAGAGAGGAAAGGGAATGTAGTAGATAGGAATGAGGAAAAGTAGAACGGAAGAACGAATATAAGGAGGAAAAAAAGTGAAGAAGGAAGAATGTGAAGAGTAACAAAGAAAATGAAAATAAAAGCAAATCAAAATCAAAACACAACACAACTACTAATACAGAACACATTTAAACAATCACTAAATCACATAATACCACTAAACACGTAATTACACAAGCAGAAATCATTTAAGGAACACAGAAGGCACTAGCGACTTACCTTGCGGGGCAGCGAGGGTGGCGGTAACCAGTAGTAGCACGGCAAAAACCTTCATCTTTCTATAATATATCTTTTCGTATCCTCGTGACGAAGCTTAAGACAAGAAGAGCGTCGTAGATTCTCCTTCTATTACCTCTTACACTGAGGAACTGATGCTCATTGACTCCCGTCCACGCCTTTATATGTAGCGGGGTACATGGGTTGCCAGATGTCACTATAATCTGTTAGTCACTTCACTCCTCCCTCCCGTCAATCATAACTCCTTCTCGTCCCTCCCTATCCTCCTGTCCTCCTGTCTGGTCACCACGTCAGTTTCCGGTTGCGTCCTGCGGGCCCAAAACTGAGGCTAAATTAGGTGTGTATACCTAAAAGGGCCTAGAAGTTAGTTATGTATATGTTAATTATTGTATTGTTGTTAAGCTTTACCTTACGTTTTTTCACCTGCCTTGTGGAATTCCAGGTGTAATGAGTAATTATATGAATATGTGAAAGTGATTAGTGTAGAAGTGTATGAGGATGTATGGATATGTGTATAGATGGTGTGTGTGTGTGTGTGTGTGACTGGGAGTGAATGTATAGTGTACGTACATATGTAATTAGTTCCAGAGGTGATGTGGTAATGTATGCACAGTGATGGAGTGTGACTGTGTGTGTGTGTGTGTGTGTGTATTGTTGTGAAAGTGAACGTGATTGTAATGCGTGGTAGATGCGGAAGTACGTTGAACTGAATAGGTAACTTAACTTAGACCGTATAGATAGAAAGAACAAATAATTGATCAGTAAATCCATATAAAGAAATAGATATATGTGTAATGTAAACTTAACGAATACGATTGGAAAATATATGATTGATAAGAAAAGAAAATCAATTGATAGATAAATTTAATACATAGAAATAGCTACATATATAAACGAAAAATATATACCTAACTCAATCAACTGGAAATATGATATACAGATAAATACTTACATTTAGAAATACAGAACTAATACTTCGCTTATCATGTATTACTGGTTAGGTTGAAATTATTTGGACTCTAAAAAAAACAAGGATGTATAAATTTTTGTCTCATTTCAAGGTGTTTTTTCGAAAGTTTGTGAGTCATGAAATATAAATAAGAAAATAAGGAAGGTTTTAAGAGATGCGTGACAGAAAAAATAAAGGGGAAATGAATAGTTTTTTGGAGACAAGAAAAAGATAAAGGTAAAGTTGAGTGATGGATGTTTAAGAAAAGGAAAAAGGAAACGTGTAATCAGTCGATAGAAACCAGTGAGGAAAGAAAAAGGGGGAAAAAAAAGTTTGAAGGAAAGAAAAGAAAACATGGAAATCAGTGAATAGAAACCAAATGAAGGAAAAAAATGGGAAAGGAAACATGTGTCAGTTAATGAAAAAAAGGAGGAGGAAAGAGAGAGAGAGAGAGAGAGAGAAAAAACATGAAAATCAGTCAGAAAACTAAAAGATGAAAAAGACTGAAATTTAAGAAGAAAATAGAAACCAACCCAATTTTTTCCCTAACAAGTAAACACACACACACACACACACACACACACACACACACACACACACACACACACACACACACACACACACCCCATCCCTTCCCTATCATTAAGTCACGTGACACCCTCAATCTCACCTCTGATTGGTGGTTACAACTCATGACGTTACTGTTACCATCTGCGTCATAATTCGCGGAAACCGACCAATGGGAGAGGTCCTTCTAGGCGCCAAGGGGGGGGAGGAGGAGGAAGAGGAGGGTGGAGTCTGGAGATGATAATGCGGGTGGTGGGTTGTGTGTCCTGGTGGCATTGAGGAGGAGGAGGAGGAGGAGAGGAGTGAAGGATGCCAGTATAAGAATAAGAGAAGGAAGATAACTAAGTAGGGAATAGATAAAAAAGAATGCATAATATAGAAGAAGGAGGGAGAAGAGGAGGAGGAGGAAGGGGAGGATAATGGGTACGAACAAATGACCTCAAATTCTAGCAATAGATAAACGAAAATTTGTGGAATAGATAAAGCCAGCACAGAGAGAGAGAGAGAGAGAGAGAGAGAGAGAGCATGTAAATACCACCCTATCAAATCTATATAATAATCATTGTAAGAAAAATGATCATTGTTTATTTACATCATTAATTTGTACTTAAAAATAACAAAAACGTAAGAAATAAAGAAAAAAAACTTAAAGGAAAGAAGGAAGGATGGAAGGATACTAGGAAGGAAGGATAGGAAGAAAAAGGAAAAGGAAAAGGAAGGCACGTGGCTAGAAAAAGTATATTGATTATTATTATTTATTATTATTTGTTTGTGTTTATTTTGTCTATCTGTTTGTCTGTGTATCTGTTTGCTTGTGGACTTTTCAGTAGTGTGAGTAACGTAGGCCTATTGAGGGAGGAAGGGGGGGGTGATTACACACACACACACACACACACACACACACACACACACACACACACACACATTCTTAGTAACCATTCAAATAAATCTGTCACGCCAGTAACCTTGGTTTATCATACCCCTAATCTCTCTCTCTCTCTCTCTCTCTCTCTCTCTCTCTCTCTCTCTCTCTCTCTCTCTCTCTCTCTCTCTCTCTCTCTCTCTCTCTCTCTCTCTCATATCCAAGCTACTTAGAATTCTTTCCTTCTCCTCTTCATAATTTTTTCCCTCCTTAATTTCTTCCCCCCCTTCCCCCCCATCTCTCTCCCTTCCTTTTGAGGTTAACCACTAATGACGTCATAAGGAAGCCCCACCCACTTTGATGACGTCACCAGCTTGTTCCTCTAAGCGTCACGTGATTGGTCAGTAAACAGTGACATCACTGGTTGGGAATTACGTCATATTTTTGAACATTCAAGTTTGTTTGTGTAGGAAGAAAGAAGAAAATACACACACACACACACACACACACACACACACACACACACACACACACACATGGTATGGTAGAATAATTAGTCATATAATACGCAATAATATAAGAAGAATGAGAGGAAGAAAAAAAAAGTAATAGGAGGAGGAGGAGGAGAAGAAGGAGAAAAGGAAGAGGAGAGTGGAGGAGGAGGAGAAAAAGGAAGAGGAGGTGGAGGAGGAAGAGTATTTTTCTATTAATGAAG
>JAPQNM010000009.1:4833238-4858238 GCA_029783475.1 Metacarcinus magister | reverse complement strand
TTTCCTTTCTTTCTTCCTTTTTGTCTTTTTTCTTTTCCTGTCTTTATCATGCTTTCTTCCTTCCTTCCTTCCTTCCTTCCTTCCTTTCTTACTTATCATTTAACTCCTTCCTTAAACTGAGAGAGAGAGAGAGAGAGAGAGAGAGAGAGAGAGAGAGAGAGAGAGAGAGAGTAAAGAAAACAAAATGAGAGAGAATAAAGTATAAAAACAAAAAACTAAACGAAGAGGAAGAGAAGAAGAAAAAAATAAGAAGAGAAACAATAAAAAAAAAATAATAATAATAATAAACCAAAAATAGTCGAAAAAAAGCACTTTCAAAAACTAACCCCAAGAAAAATCACCTTAACAAAAAAATAAATAATAAATAATAAACCAAAAATAAACAATAATAATACTAACAAACAGCACCCAAGTCACCACCATTAACCTATCACTTCTTCAATCAAACCTAATCACCCAATCAAACCCAATCACCTAATCATTAACCCAATCACCTATACGCTCCTTCTACATACATAATTACAGAGGGTTACAGCGGCAGGTACAGCAGGAAGGGAACAAAAACCAATCCATGAATATACCACTACAGTCATTATCAGGATCATACGCTAGGAGACGGTGCCACTTGTATTTCTGTTCGCAGCCACAGTCACCGCCACATCTCTTCGTGCTCTGCTTGCTGTGGAGGGAAGGAGAGTGTGGTGAGGGGGGTGTGAGGGGAAGGGGAAGGTATGGTTTGATTAGGTAAAGGAGAGGTGAGAAGGAAGGAAGGAGGGAAGGTTAGAGGTGAGGTTAGGAGAGGAAGGAAGGTGGGGTGGTAAAGTTAGGAAGGGAAGGAATTGTGAGAAGGAAGGAAGGAGGGAAGGTCGGAGGTGAGGTTAGGAAGGGAAGGGAGTGGTAAGAAGGAAGGAAGGAATGAGGGAGGGAAGGTAAGGGTAAGATTGATTCATTAGGTAAGGTGAGGTGAGGTTAGGTAAGGCAACGCAAGGCAAGATAAGGTTAGGTTAGGGTGGACTATGGAAAATACATTGATAAAGGGAGGGAGGAAGGGAGATTTGATGACAGGCAGGTAGATAAACACACATAGTTAAGACAGTGAGATGACAAAAGTAAGATTTATAAACATTGATAAAACACACACACACACACACACACACACTGATGAGATGTCTAAAAATACCTGTTTAATAAGACTTCGTAATGACCCTTCCAAACTTCCGGTGTCTGGTTTCAGTGACGGTTAAGAACGGTTACTAAGGGTTGTGTTTGGAAATGTTGAAAGCCTCCGACACACACACACACACACACACACACACACACACACACACACATACACATACACACACACACACACACACACACACACACACACACACACACACACACACACACACACACACGAAGGAGTGAGTCAAACGGTGGATCTTTTCTCCTTCTACGAATTCTGTTTTGTTTTGGTGTTTTATGAAATATTGTGTAATTTTGAAATTGGATATCTTTCACTCACTCTCTCTCTCTCTTTCTCTTCTTATTGTTATTCAAATTTTTTCGTGTTCAGAGAGAGGATTTCCTGTGATTAAGAGCACGCACGCACGCACACACACACACACACACACACACACACACACACACACACACACACACACACACACACACACACACCTGGACTAGCATTTTTATCTTTGTTACCTCACCTTGCTGATCTCTCTCTCTCTCTCTCTCTCTCTCTCTCTCTCTCTCTCTCTCTCTCTCTCTCTCTCTCTCTCTCTCTCTCTCTCTCTCTCTCTCTCTCTCTCTCACTTCCTTTCTCCAACCTTTACGTCATTCTCCACTTTTTTCGTAATTAGTGGCCATGACACATAAAGCACCGAGAGACATCATCATCATATTCAGTATCATTATTGTTATTATTATTATTATTATTATTATTGTTGTTATTAGTAGTAGTAGTAATATCATAGTAGTTGAAGTAGTAATGGTAGTGGTGGTGGTGTTATTGATGTTTGAATGAAATTATTATTCTTGATTATTTAAACGAATATGAATAGGTTCAGTATTTTTTTCTAAACATTTGTTGGAAGCAAACTACTGCTGCTGCTGCTACTACTACTACTACTACTACTACTACTACTACTACTACTACTACTACTACTACTACTACTACTACTACTACTACTGCTACTACTTATACTACTAATAAGAATTAAAACAAGATAATGTGAATAAAAAATCTCTCTCTCTCTCTCTCTCTCTCTCTCTCTCTCTCTCTCTCTCTCTCTCTCTCTCTCTCTCATGTGGTTTACCTTGTGATCCCGTCCTGTACTTTTTTTTTTTATCCCTTACGTGTCTTGCATTCTGTCATTTATCATATATTTATCGTGTTTATTCATTTATTCATGTATCTACTTCCTTGATTATTATTACCGTATTATTTATTTTTTATACGTTATGTTTTTATTTTATTATTTATTTATTTATTTATTATTTTCTTGATTTGATTTATTTTGTTATTTATTTCCCACGAATCTGACAAAATTTATGGTTCCTACGGTCTCAAGGTCACTAGGAAGAGACACACACACACACACACACACACACACACACACACACACACTCACACGTACGTGCACACTTCCTGGTGAATGGCTTGCGAGAATTCATTAGTGTTGACGATCGCACGAATCTTCCCAGCAGAGTTGTTGGCCCAGTACGGCGTCACTATCTCTACCTTGCTTTCACACGAGTCAACCCTGGAAGAAAGAAAACGAATGAGGGAGGGAGGGAGGGATGGGGGGAGTTTGGAAAGGGGGGAGAGGGTAGGTATAGAGGGAGGGAGGGAGTTTGGAGAAGGGGGATGGGGTAGGTATAGAGGGAGGGAGAGAGAGGAGGAAAGGAGTGAGTGTGAGTGAGTGAAAGAGAGACAGACAGGCTACAGATAAACAGGAATATAGACAGAGAAATGAAAAGAAGATTGAGTGAAAGAGATCAAATAAACAGATATAATAATAATTCAATAAACAGAAAAAAACATACAAAATATTATAATAACATTTTTATATCATATAAGAAAGGGGAAAAAAATGTAATTGCCAAACTTAGAATTATATATCTATCCATCTCATTCATTAATCCACTAACTTACCTGTCTAATTATCCACTTTACCTGTCTATTTATCCACCTCTGCCTGTCTAATTATCCACTTTCACCTGTCAATTTATCCACCCTTACCTGTCTAATTATCACCTCTACCTGTCTAATTATCCACGTTTACCTGTCAATTATCCACCTGTACCTACCTGTCAGAATTAGAATTAGCATCACCAGGGAAGGACTGTCGTTTCCTTCTGATCAGTTTGAAGAAGGACTCGCCACGTGGGTCTCCAGAGTGGTAATCCTTGTAGATCTCAGGTGTTGGATCCTTAAAGGCTTCCTCCTCTCCTACTGAACGACCTTGACGACTCACGAACCGTTGCTGCGGCTCGAATACCTGAAGGAGTCGTAGGATGTTAGGGGTGATAGGATATGTGTAGGATTTTAAGTTGGGTTGGTTTGGTTAGGTTAGGTTAGATTTTGTTAGGTTTAGTTTGGTTTGGTTCGATAGGATAATGGTGTATAATAATAATAATAATAATAATAATAATAATGATAATAGTCTCACCTCTTGTATGTTGTCAAAGAAGCTGCCGTACATTCGCCTCATTAGTGCCTTGTTGTCGTCAATGAAACGTTCTATTCTGTCCCTGAAACATCATAATGAGGAAGAATGAAAGAGAAAATGCTTTTTTTTATTTCTATTATTTTCATTCCTATTCCCATCACCTTACCATTAAAATTTCCCCTTAACCTTCCCCTCACATTCCCCTTAACCTTCCCTCTCACTCATCCCTTCACATTTCCCCTCAGACTCCCCTCACATATCCCCTATTTCCCCTCACTTCCCCTCACACTCCCCTCACTCTGACACTCACGAGGGGTAGGAGTTGCCAGGGGTGCGGCAGAAGAGTTGATTGAGTCTCTTGATGCAAGGTAACCCCCGAATCACCTCCCCTTGTACCTCCACGCCCAGGGCCAGACTCAACGCCGTCCATAACACCTGAAATATAAACACACATACCTGAGTTTACCTGTGTGTATACATGTGTACGTACTTACATATGTATACGAACGTAGCTATACATAGATATATTTACGTACATGGTTTTATACATAGACATGGGTGTTATTTGTGTTGGTGTGCATATATGGTGAGTGTATGTATGTGTAGATGCTTATACATACATACATACATAGGATTCATATAAAAAACAGCATTGCATTTATCTCATTCTTCTCTCTCTCTCTCTCTCTCTCTCTCTCTCTCTCTCTCTCTCTCTCTCTCTCTCTCTCTCTCTCTCTCTCTCTCTCTCTCTCTCTCTCTCTCTCTCATTCATTATGACACATGCTAAATTTTCCTTCACTTTTTCTTCTCTTTATATATTATTCAAAAGGTAATTTAAATCGACTTTTTTTTCCTTTTCCTCCTCCAGTTGTCTTTCCATTGTCTCATTCTCTTCGTCTTTTCCTCCTTCCCTCCCTCCCTCCTTCCTTCCCTCCCTCCCTCCTTTCTTCCCTCCCTCCCTCCCTTCTGGTTTAGTGCTTCGAGGCCTCAAACATCACGGTTCGAACCCAAGCAGACCTGACTCCCTGACCCCAAAGAGAGAGAGAGAGAGAGAGAGAGAGAGAGACGGACCTATCAATGTGTTTCTCTTATTTAACTATTTTCATAAACTTTATCTATCCATTTATCGATCTATTTCCTTCCTTCATTTATTTTCTATCTTTCTTTCCCAGTAACAAGGAGGAAAATAACCTTCGAATTCTATCCCTTTTTTTTCCTTTGTTCTTTCTTCCCCGCGAGAATGGAAGGGAAAAAAGTGGCTAGCAAGACATGAAGCAAATAGCATAACTTGTTTTGAACTCGTTTGGGCAGTACAAAGGGCCGGGCGGGGTCGTAGTGAGGTCAAGAGGTCACCCACATAACCTTTACCGCCATGAGAACGACCAGCGAAGGGAATAAATAAACATGTCTTCTATTTTTTTTATAGTAACCCATAAATATTTACCATTTTTTATATACTCTATTACTATAAAAAATGGCTTGTTTTAGGGGTAACTTATTTATTTTTTTCTTGGCCTTATGTTGTGTGGAGATGAATATTTGTCTTATTTCCTTTCATTTCAACGTGCATGGGGGTTGGAGGAGGGGTATGGGGGGGGGAGGGGAATAGCCAAGCAGCGTGAGAAGTGGAGAAGGAAGGAGGAAAGGTTGAGGAACGTGAGAGGAGGAAGAGGAGGAGGAAAGGAAAAGGGGGAAGGGGGATACAGGTTAAACAGGGCGGAGTTGTGACCAATAAAAGGAATTTCCCGTGAGGATGGAGCAATGCGAGAGAGAGAGAGAGAGAGAGAGAGAGAGAGAGAGAGAGAGAGAGAGAGAGAGAGAGAGAGAGACCAACTCTTCAGTGACTCACCTTACCTTAAGAATCACCTGAACTAATACACGATGATCTAATCCTCCTCCTCCTCCTCCTCCTCCTCCTCCTCCTCCTCCTCCTCCTCCTCCTCCTCCTCCTCCTCCTCCTCCTCCTCCTCCTCCTCCTCTTCCTCTTCTTCTATCTTTGGTTCCTCGATGTTCTCTTGTTTTCCCGTCCTTATATCATTCCTAATTCTTATATTCACGTAATTATGATTCTATACCTTTATTTATTTTCCTCAAGACGACTATTTTGTAAGTCCACGAAGAAGGAAGAAGGAAAACTGAGGGTAAAGGTGAGAAGAAGGAAGGAAGGATATGATGAAATGTGGCAATGAGAGAAAAGGGAATAACAAGGGAATAGAAAAGACAATGAAGAAGAACAAAGAATAGTGATATAAGGAGAGGGAAACAAAAATTGGAGGAAGAAATAGAAATAGAATAATAAAAAAAATGTATAGAAATGATACGAACTAGAGAAGAAGAAAAAAAAGACAAATTCGTGGAAATATAAAGAAAAAAATAGAAAAAACTACGAAGAAATGTGAACAAAAATAGAAAAAATACGAGATAATGGCAATAAATAAAAATAAAAATACGAACAGATGAAAGAAGACAAAGAGGAAACAGTTGGACAAATCATAAGCAATCCAATTCTACAACTAACAAAGAGAAAGGAATCAGATCTCTTATAGCTACTCAAGGTTGGATTATAATGAGGTTCTAAGAGCGGGTTCAGTACTTCAAACTCGTTCTTCCTTGCATCAAACTGTTTATTCCTACCTCACTTGTTTGTCCTTCTTACAACTTGTACACTTTTTTTTTGTGTGTGTGTTTAATACTGAAAAACCAGACCACTTTAGTAAGAAAACTCATCTTTGTGTGTGTGTGTGTTTGCGTGTGTGTAGTAGTAGTAGTAGTAGTTGGCACACGGGCTAACAAAAAGAGCAAGTTGACGTAAATGTGTGGTGGTGGCGGACTCTGGCCAGTCTACACCAACACCACTAAATAAGCAGATATTCGTAGTAAGTCCAAAGAAGCAGTTTCTGGAGTGTGTGTGTGTGTGTGTGTGGCCGCAGTGCCCCCAAGTTAGGGGACACACGGACGCAACACAACACACACCCACACTGGGATCTGGGCGAGGATCCATGTGGCGTGTGTGTGTGTAACTGTGTGTGTGTGTGTGTGTGTGTGTGATATAACAAAAACGTGTATACAACTACTATGTAATGTATGTTAGAATTAGGTACAGAAAAGGACAAATTTTATATATATATAGAAAATCATGATCGTAAGAATGACTGAAAAAATATATATCAAAAAATAAAACTATTCTTTCTTCAAAATTCATAACACCAGAAAGATAAAGAGATAAAAAACAACAAATAAAAAACGGGATAAGGTCTTTATGTCTGGGAAACTAAACTACACAATCGACATAATAGAATTGTGTTGCCAGCCAGGAGAGAGAGAGAGAGAGAGAGAGAGAGAGAGAGAGAGAGAGAAGAGGAGTAGGTTGCATAATGACAAGGAAAAAGAGGAGAAGGAGCAGAAGGAGAGTAGGAGGAGGAGGAGGAGGAGGAGCCTTGCCGATGGTGCAACTCTGTACCACATAAAAGGTGAGAGAGAGAGAGAGAGAGAGAGAGAGAGAGAGAGAGAGAGAGAGAGAGAGAGAGAGAGAGAGAGAGAGAGAGAGAGAGAGAGATGATCGAGTAGGTATGAAAGCAATGCAAGAATCAATGACAAATGAAGGACAAACAGGAAAAAAAAAAACCTATTTACCGAACGATGTAGGAAAAGAAAAATAAACAAAAAACAACAAGAGATGCAATAAAAAGATAAAGAAATGGAAGTCAAAAAAATAAATAAAGCCACAGATATGAAAATACCTTAACCAAATTAGAGATAACGAGCTGGAAATAAAAGAAGGAAAAAAAAAAAACAGGATAAGAATAAGGAAATAGTGGAGAGAGAAAGAAAAAAAATAATGATATGTTTAATAATAATAAAAAAATATATATGTTGTGTCCCATACTCCCATTTTCTTTCACTGACATTAATTTTTTTTTCTTCAAAGGGGAGCTCTGTTATTTTGTCATTAATGTCTATAATTTTCTCTTTCTTTTCAGACGGTGAAGCAATTTTTCGAGTCCTTGGTAAGTGTATAATTTATTCATTTTTTATAATATATTGTATTGTCTTTATTGCAT
Source organism: Metacarcinus magister (assembly GCA_029783475.1). Classification (NCBI taxonomy): domain Eukaryota; kingdom Metazoa; phylum Arthropoda; class Malacostraca; order Decapoda; family Cancridae; genus Metacarcinus; species Metacarcinus magister. The sequence continues at coordinate 4,850,518 of JAPQNM010000009.1, read as the reverse complement.
TATCTCTTCACTTCATTCATTTATTTGACAGAAAACGAAACTTTATTCCTAAATCCTTGCAACGAACGGTAAACAGAGAAAGAGAGAGAGAGAGAGAGAGAGAGAGAGAGAGAGAGAGAGAGAGAGAGAGAGAGAGAGAGAGAGAGAGAGAGGAAGGGAATGAGGGAAGGAGGGTTTCCCAAGGTCAAAGCAAGACAATCCGTCTCTCTCTCTCTCTCTCTCTCTCTCTCTCTCTCTCTCTCTCTCTCTCTCTCTCTCTCTCTCTCTCTCTCTCTCTTCTAAATACTCAGGGAAACTATAACTATCAATAATACTACAACTAGAACCACCACTAATATATATTTTGTCTGCTTCTACTACTGCTACCACTACTACTCTTTAATCAGAATAATGATAATAATAATAATAATAATAGTAATAATAAGGAAGAACATGTACTGTATAAAAAATAGTAGTGGTAGTAGTAGTAGTAGTAGTAGTAGTAGTAGTAGTAGTAGTGATGGTGGTGGGAATTGCCATCATCATTATTGTCTGCCCTCGATGCTTTACAATAGAAATAAAAGGAAGGGAAGACTAACAAGAAGGGAGGAAGACGGAAGCGAGAAAGGAGGAGGAGGAGGAGGAAGAAGCAACGACCTTGAAAAATGATATAAGGGTCACTTGGATACAGTAAATGGGAGGAGAAGGAGGGAGATGGGGGAGGAGGAGGAAGAGGAAGAAGAAGAGGAAAGGAAAAGGTTATGTGACTGAGATACCTTCCATCTCCTATACCTTTTTCCTCTTTTTCCTCTCTCCTTCCTTCCTTTATTCCCTTCCTTCGTCCCTTATCACCTGCATCACACACACACGCACACACACACACACACACACACACACACACACACACACGCACACATACACACACACACACACACACACACACACACACACACACACACACACACACATGAACGCAAACAAGAAAAAAAGACTGTTGGAAAAGAACAGGTGAAGGACACTGAACACACACACACACACACACACACACACACACACACACACACACACACACACACACACACCTGCTGTGTACACCTGAGATACACATATTGTTGGCGTGTGTACGTTAATTGCATACATAATGCCCTTGGACGTGTGTGTGTGTGTGTGTGTGTTTAATATTGTAATTAGTAGGTAGCAAAAAAACTGAATTGTATGCAAATAGAATATGAATGTTGTATAATCTCTCTCTCTCTCTCTCTCTCTCTCTCTCTCTCTCTCTCTCTCTCTCTCTCTCTCTCTCTCTCTCTCTCTCTCTCTCTCTCTCACTTACGTATATTTCTTTGATTTGCATCGTTGCGTGGTCTCGTGTGTTCGATAATCTTGCCTTGATATACGATAATCCAAACACTGATGCTCTTTTGTTTTATCTTTAAGAGCAAGAATACATGTTGTCTTATATCACTTTGTTTTCTTTTTCATTTGTTTTCTATTTTTTTCAGTTTGTTTATTATTATTGTTATTTCATTTCTATTTATTTGTTTAGTTTTTCATAGTTTGTCGTACAGTTATTTTTTTCTTTTCACTTCTTATTTTTCTTTTGTTTTGATTATTTTCTTATTTTTCAGTTTCAATATTTTGTTCCTTTGTTGATTTTCTTTGTTATTGTTTTCTGGTTTGGTTCCATGCTTTGAAAATTAAACTGATCAAGAATAAAACATTAAAATAAATTAAATAACGAAGGGTTTTCAAATATATATAGGATTCTAATTTCTTTTTATATTATATCGTTGTTATTTTTTTATCTATTTATTTATGTATTTATATATTAGCTAACACATTAATTTTGCATCTTTTTTTCACTTACTTTCATACGTATTTTTGTTTTAAATGCACTTCGACAATTTTTTTTTCTTATATGTGCAAACTGTTTCGATAAATGCAATTAATTAAAAACTATGAATCATTAAATAAAATTGGCAATAATAAAAATTTAACTCAAAATTTTACCTTTTTAGCAAAATTTCGCATATTGAAGAAAAAAATTAAAAGGTTTGAAGATGCTGAGAAAAAAAAAATACTTGTTTGTTTGCCTTGAAACGGTTTGCACACACACACACACACACACACACACACACACACACACACACACACAACACACACACACACAACACACACACACACAACACACACACACACACACACACACACACACACGTAGCTGGGTCAATGACGAAGAATATGATAATAATAATAATAATAATAATAATAATAATAAAACAATAGATACAAAAAAAGAAGGTCATAACCTATTAATTTCTATATAACTACAAAAAAAAAGAGAGAGAGAGAGAAGAAAAAAAAAGAGAGAGAAGTGACCTCTAAGCATATAAGGAATAAAGTCTATTAATGAATATATAGATGAATTGAACTTATAATACCATTCAGCATTGTTCACTTATTTTTTCTTTTCAACACCTGATCAATATGTTTCATAAATGTTCGTTCAAATTCCAATAAGGTGAATGTAATGTGAAATGTCAATGCTGTTTTTTTTTCTTCTCTTTTTTTGTCAATTTTTTTTGTGTGTGTTTGTGTTCTAGTCTGTGAGATAACTTTATTACTGATTTAGAACGAGAGAGAGAGAGAGGAAAGAAAAGAAAAAAAATGATAAAGCACTTTGCTCAATCTGTATTTACACACACACACACACACACACACACACACACACACACACACACACACACACACACACAATAAATAGATGTGAATAGATAAATTACTTAACCCACCACCACCACCACCATCCTCCTCCTCCTCCTCCTCCTCCTCCCTCCTCCTCCTCTTCCTCCTCTTAAATCAAAAGTTAATTCTCATCTTTATCTTCCTGTTTGCTTAAAGATCAATATTATGTAGCAAAATTTTGTATTACACTCAAAAAAATGCAAATCATTATTGTATTCTTAACACGTGCACACCTTGTATCCTGTGTGTGTGTGTGTGTGTGTGTGTGTGTGTCTGTGTGTGTGTGTATAAGGCGGTCAGTAGGTAGGTGGTGATGGTGGTGGTAGAGAGACCTTGCTCTGTATCGTTAACTTCACTCTCTCTCTCTCTCTCTCTCTCTCTCTCTCTCTCTCTCTCTCTCTCTCTCTCTCTCTCTCTCTCTCTCTCTCTCTGTTATGTCTTTTAAGGTTATCGAATGTTTCTCGTTCTATTTCCTTACCTGTTATATCATCATTATTATTATTATTATTATCATTATTATTTTTTTTTTTATTATTATTATATTTTATTCACTTATTTTCATTAATTTCTCACTTTAAAGGAATTTCCCAAGACTACAGGAAAACAAACACACACACACACACACACACACACACACACACACACACACACACACAGTCAGTTCAAGGCTACAAACACCATCACTCTCCTCTCTGTCTGTCTGTCTGTCTATGTATCTGTCTATTTGTCTCTCTGTCTGTCTGTCCTTCCTCGTCTCTGTTCCTTCCTTTATCAAACTCATCCAGATTATCACTTTTCCTTTCACTCCTTCCTTCCACATTTACTTTCATCTTCGAGTTAAAGTTGGAAAATATTATAGAGTTATTCTTTTATATCCATTTCCTTCTTCTTTTTCTTATTCTTCTTTACGACTAAAATACTTATATATATATACACACGCACACGCATATGCACACACACACACGCACGCACACGCACATACACACACGCGCGCGCACGGAACGAAGTGGAACCCCTCCTCTCACTACGGCACCTTCTTAGTTACTGACACACACACACACACACACACACACACACACACACACACACACACACACACACACACACACCACTGCCACCTCGCTCTCCGACTGCCTTCACCTGTCTCACTCCTCCTGTCTCCTCCACCTCGTATAAATATTAGATGTGGAATTTAAATATATTCTGTCATTCATCTTTTTCTTTTTTTTTAAACTTGTAATTCCTCTTCCGCTGAGTTGAATTTTTGGGTTTTCCTATATTTTTACCTGGAAATTTTTTGAGTTATAATAATTTTTTTTCTTACCTGTTACGTCTATGGCTATTGTAATTAGTTAACCTTACCTGTGATTTTCTATTCACACCTGTATATCATAATTACTTTCTTACACCTTATATCTCCTCCTTAATCTGTTACCTGTATCCTCTCTCTACTATTGTCTACCTGTAACCTCTTTAACACACCTGTATCTTATCCTAATTAAGTAGAAAAGAAAGTTTGATGCAGTGACCTTAGGTTAGGTAAATATTTTCTTTATTACGAGAAATTTACTTCTTGTCCTCGACCCAAAACATGATTTTTATTGAATAAGAAAAAAATATATAAAGATTCATTGATGAACTAACTAAAACAAAATGAAAAAATATATGATATACCTTAAAATAATAACTAATACTTTTCTGTACATACATCTAGCATCTCTTAAACTTTTGTTCAAAATATATATTGCCAAAATTTGAAAAAAAATAATCGTATAATAAAAAGAATAAAAAAAAACTTACAGCGTTCCTAAAAAGAAAAAATCTAATTATATAACATTTTGAAAGATAAAAAAAAAAAGTTGAAACAATAAAATGCAAAAATATATCAAAACCACATCATATTTTCCTGAACTACTAACAAGAACTTCAATACTACTACGAATTCCTTCAACACCCCCCACGAATCCTAAACATCCCCTTCCTCCCTTCCCCCCTCCCTTCCCCCCTTCCCCCCCTCACTTCTCCCCTTCCACCCCATCACTTCCCCTAATCCTTCCCCATTAAAAACCCGGACTTGCTTCTCCCCTCACCATGTCCCCCCCAAACCTCACTCCATTTTCTTTAACACAGCCTCCACCCTTTTTAAACGCGTGCTATACTTGTAGAAACGAAAAAAATGGTAGGTATATTGTTATTATTATTATTATTTTTATTATTATTAGTAGTAGTAGTAGTAGTAGTATCATTTATTATTATTATTTTTGTTTAAGTATCCCATATAATCGTTTTGCAGTAGTGTTTATGAATGTCTAAGATATAAGTAGACGTGAAATTATACGTAGCCCTGACTTTAATAACAGGAACATAGCTATTTTATATACATTAAAGAGAGAGAGAGAGAGAGAGAGAGAGAGAGAGAGAGAGAGAGAGAGAGAGGGAGAGGGAGAGAGAAAACGAGTGGGGAACGGTTTAGTCTAATTGAGTTTATAGAAAATGAGTATGTGATGTGTTGAATTTAAGGGATACTTTCTTATTATTGGTATTTTGGTTTTGTTTTGGTTTATTATATATATTTAGGGTTTAATTTTGTGAATGGTTCGGTCAGGATGAGTTTATGAAAAATTGATAAGGAATTTGTTGATTTAAACGGTAACTTATTATATTTATCAAGTATATATTTTGTGTTTATTGTGAAAGTATGCTACGTGTTTTATTATTATTATTATTTTTTTTTATATATACTTATTCTGAATCTATTATTATTTTCAAAGTATTCATATTCTATACATGAAGTAATATTTAATGATCCCTGACAAAAAAACGTATTGCAGTGTATATTTGAGATGAATTTTCCTGGCAGTAATATTTCATCTCACGCTACATATATTTAGTTCAAAAAGGAAGAAAAATAAGAGAACATATAAAAAAAGAAGAAAAAAAAACCGACACGTATATCCACCAATCACAATGCAAGAAAGAGTCACATACCAATAGCCAATGAATGACGAGTATTTTCTTTCATTCCTGACGTCATGATTTATTAGCCAATCAGGATGCTGTGACGTCACTTTAGAAGCGGATCTTGTGACGTCAGAAAAAGTGTCCGGGGAGGAATCAGGGAAAGAGGAGGAGGAGGAGGAAGAAGAAGAAGAAGAAGAAGAAGAGAAAGTTTTCAGCTCAAGGTTACAATGGAAAGGTTGACTAATAATAATTTTCCTCTCCTCTCTTTCCTTTCTTCCTTTTTTCCTCTTTTCTCCCTCTTTCCTTCTTTCTCTCTTCCGTGTTTTCTCTTCAACCTTTAATATACTTATCTAACACACACACACACACACACACACACACACACACACACACACACACACACACACACACACACACACACATACACACACACATACACACACACACACATACACACACACACACACATACACACACACATACACACACATACACACACACATACACACACACACACACACGTACACGTACACACCTTGAAAACACATGGCCTCGCCTTCTACACACACACACACACACACACACACAAGGCAACGAAGGAGAAAGAAAGAGAGAAAGAAGGCCAAAAAATACTATAAACATTTAATAGCTAAACCACAAACCTTCTTATGTCTCCCTTAAAACATACGATTTTCTCACATAACTCAATAGTAAAAGAAAATGAATAAAGATTTAAGGCTAACTATGCTAATATAGATAACGGGGCTTTTAAAACAGGTTATTACTATGTTATTTATGTGTTTGGTGTGGTTATTAAGGTGAAAATGGGCGTGGTAGATGTGTGTGAGTGTGTGTGTGTGTGTTTTAAGGTTGTAGGAATGTGTGTGAAATGGTAGCAGGGAAAATGAGGGAGTTTGTGACCTTCGACTACGAATTGAAACCACGACTATTATTATTATTATTATTATTATTATTATTATTATTGTTGTTGTTGTTCGTACTTAATTCTTTAGTAAGTTTAGTTAAGTTCTCTTTCTCTCTTATTATTTAACGTGATTACTGGAGGAAGAATGAATAATATGAAGGGTGAGAGAGAGAGGGAGAGGAGGGGGGGGCGTGTGTGGAAAATATTGGTTCGTCACGTTTCTTTCCTTTGTGTGATGAAAGGAATTAATGAATGCATGCAAAATAATGATAATATAAATAATAATGATAATAATAGTAATAATAAGAAGATATAGTGTACACAAAACACACACACACACACACACACACACACACACACACACACACACACACACACACCGTTAGTTACCAACCTCACCACCCTCACTCTTGTCTTTTGTCACGCACATAGACATCGACACACACACACACACACACACACACACACACACACACACACACACACACACACACACACACACACATTCACAAGGACAGGGGGAGGAAAGGAGAGGGGAGAGAGAGGGGGAGAGAAATTGAAGTGTGGGTGGGGGGGGAGGGTCCTTATACTGTCTTAGTTCCGGGATTATCTATGTTTTGATATTATTCGGTTCCGGTTAAGATTTATAGGATCAGATCCGGTTAGATTTACTGTTTTTTCCATTTTATTTTTCTTTATTCTTATTTTTTTATATACTGTGTGTGTGTGTGTGTGACCTTGTGTTTGAAGGTCACTGTCCCTTGCCCGTGACTGAGACAATGACACGGAAACAAACACACACACACACACAAAACAATGGAGATTAAAAATATGTTAATAAAAAAAAATCATTACCTAACATTCTTTTCAATATACTTCCAGCCTCTTTTTTTTTTTTTTTATGCATAACTATATTGTTAATTTTTTATGTTTCTTTGTATTCTATTTTTACATCCTTTAATTAAGGAGGCGAAGAGAAATGTTGTGGAGGAGGAGGAGGAGGGAAAAAAAGAAGAAATAATGGAAGATATAATTTTGTTTATCAAGATCTACACTTATTGTTTTTTATATATATATATATTTACATTCTTATTGTTTTTCTTTATTCTTTTTCTTCTCTTGTACCTCCTTCTTCTTTGCCTTCAGTTTCACATCCTTCTCTTCTTCCTCCTCCTGCTCCTCCTCCTCCTCCTCCTCCTCCTCCTCCTCCTCCTCCTCCTCCTCCTCCTCCTCCTCCTCCTGCAGGATTAATTTCTTTGAATATATATTTTTTTGTCATGAATTGTTTATAATGTCACATCCGTCTCTCTCTCTCTCTCTCTCTCTCTCTCTCTCTCTCTCTCTCTCTCTCTCTCTCTCTCTCTCTCTCTCTCTCTCTCTCTCTCTCATGAACGTATGTATTACAGATACATACCAAAAAACGCCATAAATCATCGAGAGAGAGAGAGAGAGAGAGAGAGAGAGAGAGAGAGAGAGAGAGAGAGAGAGAGAGAGACGGATGTAACATAAACCACTCCTGACAAAAAAGTGATTTATTCATAACACGTAAATGATAGTTTGTTTTTTGGTTTTAGTTTCAATTTTCTACTTCATTTATATTTCATTAATCAATTTTTTCATTTACTTCTACGTATAAGTAACTAATTTATGTTTATTTTATATATTTTATTAGTTGTTATCATTATTGAAAGTGCTACTATTATTGTTATTATTATAATTCATATTATTATTATTATTATGGTTATCATCATTATTTCATCATAATAATTAACCATAACAATAATGATAACAACAACAACAAAGTAGAAGAAAAGCAGAACTCGAAAGATGGATAACAAAGCTAAAAAAATATATATATATATGAATAAAAAGATATATATCTAGGACTAAGAATCGAACAAGTGGTCCCTCACACAACAGACCAAACACCACAACCATTCAGCCAATACATATTACACATACATACTATACTAAATACTATGCACCTTTCTAAGGAGTCTAGTTTAACATATTACACACATAGTTTGAAAATATAATTTTGTAACATTACATACATTTATAAACAACGACATAGAAATATGTTTTGTGTAAAAATGGTAAAGACAATAATAAAGTGTTGTGATGTTAATGACAGTTGTAGAGTTTAATTAGGTGTATCAGATGCTGCAATAATATTTCCAATATCTCTAATAACTTTCGAGAAAATAAGGAGGAAAGTCATGTTTTTATATCAATATAAAGTTTTATTTTACTGCGTAATTATGAGTCATAGAACAAATATTCATGATATCAGTTGTACAGTTTAATTAGGTCCATTAGATGCTGCAATGATATTTCCAATATCTCTTATAGCTTTCGAGAAAATTAAGAGGAAATTCATGTTTTTATATAAATATAAAGATTTATTTTACTGCATAATTATTAGTCATTTAACAAATATTCATAATGACAGTTGTATAGTTTAATTAGGTCCATCAGATGCTGCAATGATATTTCCAATATCTCTAATAGCTTTCGAGAAAATTAAGAGGAAATTGATGTTTTTATATAAATATAAAGATTTATTTTACTGCGTAATTATTAGTCATACAACAAATATTCATAATATCAGTTGTACAGTTTCATTAGGTCTATCAGATGCTGCAATGATATTTCCAATATCTCTAATAGCTTTCGAGAAAATGAGGAGGAAAGTCATGTTTTTATGTAAATATAAAGTTTAATTTTACTGCGTAATTATGAGTCATAGAACAAATATTCATAATATCAGTTGTTCAGTTTAATTAGGTCCATCAGATGCTGCAATGATATTTCCAATATCTCTAATAGCTTTCGAGAAAATGAGAGGAAATTCATGTTTTTATATAAATATAAAGATTTATTTTACTACGTAATTATTAGTCATTCAACAAATATTCATAATGACAGTTGTATAGTTTAATTAGGTCCATCAGATGCTGCAATGATATTTCCAATATCTCTAATAGCTTTCGAGAAAATGAGGAGGAAAGTCATGTTTTTATATAAATATAAAGTTTTATTTTACTGCGTAATTATGAGTCATAGAACAAATATTCATGATATCAGTTGTACAGTTTAATTAGGTCCATCAGATGCTGTAATGATATTTCCAATATCTCTAATAGCTTTCGAGAAAATGAGGAGGAAAGTCATGTTTTTATATAAATATAAAGTTTTATTTTACTGCGTAATTATTAAACATAGAACAAATATTCATAATGAAAGTTGTACAGTTTAATTAGGTCTATCAGATGATGCAATGATATTTCCAATATCTCTAATAGCTTTCGAGAAAATGAGGAGAAAAGTCATGTTTTTATATAAAAATAAAGTTTTATTTTACTGCGTAATTATGAGTCATAGAACAAATATTCATGATATCAGTTGTACAGTTTAATTAGGTCCATCAGATGCTGCAACTATATTTCCAATATCTCTAATAGCTTTCGAGAAAATGAAGAGGAAAGGTATGTTTTTGGAAAAAGGATACGGTTTTTTTTTTACTGCGTAGTTATTAGTCTTAGAGCAAATATTTATAATGACAGTTGTAGAGTTTTATTAGGTCTATCAGATGCTGTAATAGTATTTCCAATATCTCTTATAGCTAACGAGAAAATGACTAAGAAAAAAAGATACGATTTCATTGAATTGCGTAATTATTCGTCATAGAGCAAATATTTATAATGATAGTTATAGAGTTTTATTAGGTCTATCAGATGCTGCAATGATATTTCTAATATATCATAATAGCTTTCGAGAAAATGAGGAGGAAAGTCATGTTTTTATATAAATATATAGTTTTATTTTACTGCGTAATTATGAGTCATAGAACAAATATTCATAATGACAGTTGTACAGTTTAATTAGGTCTATCAGATGCTGCAATGATATTTCCAATATCTCTAATAGCTTTCGAGAAAATTAAGAGGAAATTCATGTTTTTATATAAATATAAAGATTTATTTTACTGCGTAATTATTAGTCATACAACAAATATTCATAATATCAGTTGTACAGTTTAATTAGGTCTATCAGATGCTGCAATGATATTTCCAATATCTCTAATAGCTTTCGAGAAAATGAGGAGGAAAGTCATGTTTTTATATAAATATAAAGTTTAATTTTACTGCGTAATTATGAGTCATAGAACAAATATTCATAATATCAGTTGTACAGTTTAATTAGGTCCATCAGATGCTGCAATGATATTTCCAATATCTCTAATAGCTTTCGAGAAAATTAAGAGGAAATTCATGTTTTTATATAAATATAAAGATTTATTTTACTGCGTAATTATTAGTCATTCAACAAATATTCATAATGACAGTTGTATAGTTTAATTAGGTCCATCAGATGCTGCAATGATATTTCCAATATCTCTAATAGCTTTCGAGAAAATGAGGAGGAAAGTCATGTTTTTATATAAATATAAAGTTTTATTTTACTGCGTAATTATGAGTCATAGAACAAATATTCATGATATCAGTTGTACAGTTTAATTAGGTCCATCAGATGCTGTAATGATATTTCCAATATCTCTAATAGCTTTCGAGAAAATGAGGAGGAAAGTCATGTTTTTATATAAATATAAAGTTTTATTTTACTGCGTAATTATTAAACATAGAACAAATATTCATAATGAAAGTTGTACAGTTTAATTAGGTCTATCAGATGCTGCAATGATATTTCCAATATCTCTAATAGCTTTCGAGAAAATGAGGAGAAAAGTCATGTTTTTATATAAATATAAAGTTTTATTTTACTGCGTAATTATGAGTCATAGAACAAATATTCATGATATCAGTTGTACAGTTTAATTAGGTCCATCAGATGCTGCAATTATATTTCCAATATCTCTAATAGCTTTCGAGAAAATGAAGAGGAAAGGTATGTTTTTGGAAAAAGGATACGGTTTTTTTTTTACTGCGTAGTTATTAGTCCTAGAGCAAATATTTATAATGACAGTTGTAGAGTTTTATTAGGTCTATCAGATGCTGTAATGGTATTTCCAATATCTCTTATAGCTTACGAGAAAATGACTAAGAAAAAAAGATACGATTTCATTGAATTGCGTAATTATTCGTCATAGAGCAAATATTTATAATGACAGTTATAGAGTTTTATTAGGTCTATCAGATGCTGCAATGATATTTCTAATATATCATAATAGCTTTCGAGAAAATGAGGAGGAAAGTCATGTTTTTATATAAATATATAGTTTTATTTTACTGCGTAATTATGAGTCATAGAACAAATATTCATAATGACAGTTGTACAGTTTAATTAGGTCTATCAGATGCTGCAATGATATTTCCAATATCTCTAATAGCTTTCGAGAAAATTAAGAGGAAATTCATGTTTTTATATAAATATAAAGATTTATTTTACTGCGTAATTATTAGTCATACAACAAATATTCATAATATCAGTTGTACAGTTTAATTAGGTCTATCAGATGCTGCAATGATATTTCCAATATCTCTAATAGCTTTCGAGAAAATGAGGAGGAAAGTCATGTTTTTATATAAATATAAAGTTTAATTTTACTGCGTAATTATGAGTCATAGAACAAATATTCATAATATCAGTTGTACAGTTTAATTAAGTCCATCAGATGCTGCAATGACATTTCCAATATCTCTAATAGCTTTCGAGAAAATTAAGAGGAAACTCATGTTTTTATATAAATATAAAGATTTATTTTACTGCGTAATTATTAGTCATTCAACAAATATTCATAATGACAGTTGTATAGTTTAATTAGGTCCATCAGATGCTGCAATGATATTTCCAATATCTCTAATAGCTTTCGAGAAAATTAAGAGGAAATTCATGTTTTTATATAAATATAAAGATTTATTTTACTGCGTAATTATTAGTCATACAACAAATATTCATAATATCAGTTGTACAGTTTCATTAGGTCTATCAGATGCTGCAATGATATTTCCAATATCTCTAATAGCTTTCGAGAAAATGAGGAGGAAAGTCATGTTTTTATATAAATATAAAGTTTAATTTTACTGCGTAATTATGAGTCATAGAACAAATATTCATAATATCAGTTGTTCAGTTTAATTAGGTCCATCAGATGCTGCAATGATATTTCCAATATCTCTAATAGCTTTCGAGAAAATTAAGAGGAAATTCATGTTTTTATATAAATATAAAGATTTATTTTACTACGTAATTATTAGTCATTCAACAAATATTCATAATGACAGTTGTATAGTTTAATTAGGTCCATCAGATGCTGCAATGATATTTCCAATATCTCTAATAGCTTTCGAGAAAATGAGGAGGAAAGTCATGTTTTTATATAAATATAAAGTTTTATTTTATTGCGTAATTATGAGTCATAGAACAAATATTCATGATATCAGTTGTACAGTTTAATTAGGTCCATCAGATGCTGTAATGATATTTCCAATATCTCTAATAGCTTTCGAGAAAATGAGGAGGAAAGTCATGTTTTTATATAAATATAAAGTTTTATTTTACTGCGTAATTATTAAACATAGAACAAATATTCATAATGAAAGTTGTACAGTTTAATTAGGTCTATCAGATGCTGCAATGATATTTCCAATATCTCTAATAGCTTTCGAGAAAATGAGGAGAAAAGTCATGTTTTTATATAAAAATAAAGTTTTATTTTACTGCGTAATTATGAGTCATAGAACAAATATTCATGATATCAGTTGTACAGTTTAATTAGGTCCATCAGATGCTGCAACTATATTTCCAATATCTCTAATAGCTTTCGAGAAAATGAAGAGGAAAGGTACGTTTTTGGAAAAAGGATACGGTTTTTTTTTTACTGCGTAGTTATTAGTCTTAGAGCAAATATTTATAATGACAGTTGTAGAGTTTTATTAGGTCTATCAGATGCTGTAATAGTATTTCATATATCTCTTATAGCTTACGAGAAAATGACTAAGAAAAAAAGATACGATTTCATTGAATTGCGTAATTATTCGTCATAGAGCAAATATTTATAATGATAGTTATAGAGTTTTATTAGGTCTATCAGATGCTGCAATGATATTTCTAATATATCATAATAGCTTTCTAGAAAATGAGGAGGAAAGTCATGTTTTTATATAAATATATAGTTTTATTTTACTGCGTAATTATGAGTCATAGAACAAATATTCATAATGACAGTTGTACAGTTTAATTAGGTGTATCAGATGCTGCAATGATATTTCCAATATCTCTAATAGCTTTCGAGAAAATTAAGAGGAAATTCATGTTTTTATATAAATATAAAGATTTATTTTACTGCGTAATTATTAGTCATACAACAAATATTCATAATATCAGTTGTACAGTTTAATTAGGTCTATCAGATGCTGCAATGATATTTCCAATATCTCTAATAGCTTTCGAGAAAATGAGGAGGAAAGTCATGTTTTTATATAAATATAAAGTTTTATTTTACTGCGTAATTATGAGTCATAGAACAAATATTCATAATATCAGTTGTACAGTTTAATTAAGTCCATCAGATGCTGCAATGATATTTCCAATATCTCTAATAGCTTTCGAGAAAATTAAGAGGAAATTCATGTTTTTATATAAATATAAAGATTTATTTTACTGCGTAATTATTAGTCATTCAACAAATATTCATAATGACAGTTGTATAGTTTAATTAGGTCCATCAGATGCTGCAATGATATTTCCAATATCTCTAATAGCTTTCGAGAAAATTAAGAGGAAATTCATGTTTTTATATAAATATAAAGATTTATTTTACTGCGTAATTATTAGTCATTCAACAAATATTCATAATGACAGTTGTATAGTTTAATTAGGTCCATCAGATGCTGCAATGATATTTCCAATATCTCTAATAGCTTTCGAGAAAATTAAGAGGAAATTGATGTTTTTATATAAATATAAAGATTTATTTTACTGCGTAATTATTAGTCATACAACAAATATTTATAATATCAGTTGTACAGTTTCATTAGGTCTATCAGATGCTGCAATGATATTTCCAATATCTCTAATAGCTTTCGAGAAAATGAGGAGGAAAGTCATGTTTTTATATAAATATAAAGTTTAATTTTACTGCGTAATTATTAGTCATTCAACAAATATTCATAATGACAGTTGTATAGTTTAATTAGGTCCATCAGATTCTGCAATGATATTTCCAATATCTCTAATAGCTTTCGAGAAAATGAGGAGGAAAGTCATGTTTTTATTTGAATATAAAGTTTTATTTTACTGCGTAATTATGAGTCATAGAACAAATATTCATGATATCAGTTGTACAGTTTAATTAGGTCCATCAGATGCTGTAATGATATTTCCAATATCTTTAATAGCTTTCGAGAAAATGAGGAGGAAAGTCATGTTTTTATATAAATATAAAGTTTTATTTTACTGCGTAATTATTAAACATAGAACAAATATTCATAATGAAAGTTGTACAGTTTAATTAGGTCTATCAGATGCTGCAATGATATTTCCAATATCTCTAATAGCTTTCGAGAAAATGAGGAGAAAAGTCATGTTTTTATATAAATATAAAGTTTTATTTTACTGCGTAATTATGAGTCATAGAACAAATATTCATGATATCAGTTGTACAGTTTAATTAGGTCCATCAGATGCTGCAATTATATTTCCAATATCTCTAATAGCTTTCGAGAAAATGAAGAGGAAAGGTATGTTTTTGGAAAAAGGATACGGTTTTTTTTTACTGCGTAGTTAATAGTCTTAGAGCAAATATTTATAATGACAATTGTAGAGTTTTATTAGGTCTATCAGATGCTGTAATGGTATTTCCAATATCTCTTATAGCTTACGAGAAAATGACTAAGAAAAAAAGATACGATTTCATTGAATTGCGTAATTATTCGTCATAGAGCAAATATTTATAATGACAGTTATAGAGTTTTATTAGGTCTATCAGATGCTGCAATGATATTTCTAATATATCATAATAGCTTTCTAGAAAATGAGGAGGAAAGTCATGTTTTTATATAAATATATAGTTTTATTTTACTGCGTAATTATGAGTCATAGAACAAATATTCATAATGACAGTTGTACAGTTTAATTAGGTGTATCAGATGCTGCAATGATATTTCCAATATCTCTAATAGCTTTCGAGAAAATGAGGAGGAAAGTCATGGTTTTATATAAATATAAAGTTTTATTTTACTGCGTAATTATTAGTCATACAACAAATATTCATAATAGCAGTTGTACAGTTTAATTAGGTCTATCAGATGCTGCAATGATATTTCCAATATCTCTAATAGCTTTCGAGAAAATGAGGAGGAAAGTCATGTTTTTATATAAATATAAAGTTTTATTTTACTGCGTAATTATGAGTCATAGAACAAATATTCATAATATCAGTTGTACAGTTTAATTAGGTCTATCAGATGCTGCAATGATATTTCCAATATCTCTAATAGCTTTCGAGAAAATTAAGAGGAAATTCATGTTTTTATATAAATATAAAGATTTATTTTACTGCGTAATTATTAGTCATTCAACAAATATTCATAATGACAGTTGTATAGTTTAATTAGTTTCATCAGATGCTGCAATGATATTTCCAATATCTCTAATAGCTTTCGAGAAAATGAGGAGGAAAATCATGTTTTTATATAAATATAAAGTTTTATTTTACTGCGTAATTATGAGTCATAGAACAAATATTCATGATATCAGTTGTACAGTTTAATTAGGTCCATCAGATGCTGTAATGATATTTCCAATATCTCTAATAGCTTTCGAGAAAATGAGGAGGAAAGTCATGTTTTTATATAAATATATAGTTTTATTTTACTGCGTAATTATGAGTCATAGAACAAATATTCATGATGACAGTTGTACAGTTTAATTAGGTCCATCAGATGCTGCAATGATATTTCCAATATCTCTAATAGCTTTCGAGAAAATGAGGAGGAAAGTCATGTTTTTCTATAAATATAAAGTTTTATTTTACTGCGTAATTATTAAACATAGAACAAATATTCATAATGAAAGTTGTACAGTTTAATTAGGTATATCAGATGCTGCAATGATATTTCCAATATCTCTAATAGCTTTCGAGAAAATGAGGAGGAAAGTCATGTTTTTATATAAATATAAAGTTTTATTTTACTGCGTAATTATGAGTCATAGAACAAATATTCATAATGACAGTTGTACAGTTTAATTAGGTCCATCAGATGCTGCAATGATATTTCCAATATCTCTAATAGCTTTCGAGAAAATTAAGAGGAAATTCATGTTTTTATATAAATATAAAGATTTATTTTACTGCGTAATTATTAGTCATTCAACAAATATTCATAATGACAGTTGTATAGTGTAATTAGGTCTATCAGATGCAGCTAATAGATTGTTAGGATTCATTGCTTGGAGTATTAAAAGTAGAAGTTCTAAGGTTATTTTGAAGTTGTATTTAGCGTTAGTCAGACCTCACCTCGACTATGCAGTACAGTTTTGGTCCAAGTATTATAGAATGGATATAATTTTGTTAGAGTCAGTGCAGAGAAGGATGACCAAAATGATAGAAGAGATTCGTAATTTTAGTTATGAAGGGAGACTAAAGCTTTTGAAATTACACTCACTGGAGAGATGTAGAGTAAGAGGAGATCTGATTGAAGTATTGA
>JAPQNM010000009.1:4825738-4828238 GCA_029783475.1 Metacarcinus magister | reverse complement strand
GTATAGATACATTACATTATTTAAGAATTGTACATTTAGTTTTTATTAGCTTTCTTATTTATTTATTTATTTATTTATTTATTGAAGTAGTTATTTAGTTATATTATCTATATGGTACTTTGTTGGATCGGTTCAAGCACGAATTTCTAATCATTTATATATTCAACATTTATACATTTATTTTAACAGTTAAAGATTTGCACATATATATTTTGAAATTTTACATCATCATCATATCATCATCATTAATATTTGACATCATCATCATATCATCATCATTAATATTTGCATTCATTATCATTCACGTCTTTTTTTCATTGTTATTTTAATATTTTGTGGATTTTATACATTTTACACAAGTTTGGGATAAAACATTCCATTTCTCTAATTTGAATTGGTATCTAGTGTCGCATTGAAGTCACTGATGTTATTATTATTATCATTATCATTAGTAGTAAAGGTGAGGGCAAGGGAAAGGGGAGGAGTAAGGGAAGGGAAGAAGTAAGGGGAGGAGTTAGGGAAGAGGTGAAGGAAGGGGTGAGGGGAGGGTGTGGCTTCTCCGGTAACAAAAACAAGAGGTGTGTCTGATAAGAGAACACACCTGTACATGCCGAAGAAGAAGAAGAAGAAAAAAGGAAGAGAAGAAGATAAATAAAAGAAGATATGAAAGCGTTCTATACTTTTAAGGAGGAGGCAGAGAAGGAGAAGAAGAAGAAGAACATGAATAATAATAAGAAGAAGAAGATAAAGAAGAAGAGAAGGAGTAAAAGAATCAAGAAAGACAGTGATAAATATGAAGAATAAGCAATAATAAAAATAATAAAGTTGAAATATAATAATGATAATGATAATAAACAGAAGAAGAAGATAATAAAAATAATGTGCAAATAATTATCTTGAAGCAAATTATAGGTTAGATATTTTAACACTGAGGAAAATAATAATGATAATAAAGATAGAATGAGAGAGAGAGAGAGAGAGAGAGAGAGAAGGTTAATTTTGCAGCCTTGAGTGCTTTCTAACTGCTACTGACCGACATTCCTTCCTTCTCTCCTTCTCTCCTTCCTTCCTTCCTTCCTTCCTTCCTTCTTCTTTCCTTCCTTCCTTCTTACTCTCTTATTTTCCTTCCTTCCTTCCTTCCTTCTTTCCTTCCACGGCCTTGACCCAATACTAGAGAGATGATTTCCTTCTCCTCCTCCTCCTCCTCCTCCTCCTCCTCCTCCTCCTTCCTCCTCTTCTATCTTCTCCTCCTCCTCCTCCTCTTCTTCCTACCGTTATTGTCTTACTTATAATCTCACCTAACATATATACTCTTCTATTTCATCTATTTCCTTCCTTCCTTCCTTCCTTCCTTCCTTCCTTCCTTCTTCTTCTTCTTTCTTCTTCTGTAACTTGCTTCGTCATTGTAGGATCATTTTCACTCATCTTATTTTTTTTGTATTTGTTCATTCATGCATTTATTTATTTATATCTTTATTTTATTTATTTTTTCCTCCTGTTTAACTTTCTTTCTTTTGTTATTCTTTCCACACATTCATGGGACTAATTAGTTATGTGTCTGTCTGTCTGGTTATCTGTGTCTATCTGTATGTCTAGATAGATAGATGAATGGATGCTTGTCTGGCTACTGTTCTCTCTCTCTCTCTCTCTCTCTCTCTCTCTCTCTCTCTCTCTCTCTCTCTCTCTCTCTCTCTCTCTCTCTCTCTCTCTCTCTCTCTCTCTCTCTCTCTCTCTCTCTCTCTCTCTCTCGTATGCAGGTCACGGCTATAACGATCTTGATAAATGGGTCAGTTGTTACATCATTAAGGAGGAGGAGGAGGAGGAATAATAATAAGAGCACTGTGAGGCGATGATAATGATGCAGATGAGAGATAAGGCAGTGAAAGAGGAAGGAAGGAGGAGGAGGGAAGGAAGAGGAAGAGGAAAGGAGACGGGGAAGTACCACAGGGAGGAAGGAAGGAAGATAGGAAGGGAAGGCGTGGTTGTGGGAACGTTTCGGAAGAGTGGAGATGGAGGAGGAGGAGGAGGAAGATGAAGAAATAGGAGAGAGTGACAGGACACTTGAAGGAAATTTCTATATTTATACATTTATATCTAAAAAGTTTCATAAATATAGTAATTAACATCATTCAGGTATAATCATTCACCTATTCAATCAATCTCTTCTTAAACTGCATCATATTTGTCTGCGTTGAAGATAAATCAAAATAGATCACAAATTTAAGGTGACGAGAGAGTGACAGTATGTAGTCATTAATTAGTGCGCCGTTACAAAGACTGACACATAGTTATTGACATTCCACAGATAAGTGACGTAGCTTTGTCCTTCCTCTTCTAGGTAGTAAGTAGTAGTAGTAGTAGTAGGGATAGTAATAGTAGTAAAACAAGTGACGTTAATAATAAAACAAAGAAATAACATAAGCAAAATCGTGTGTCATAAGGATTGATAGCGTCCTTGAAAGCTGTAAATAGACACGTTCAAGACATGACTAAATTGACC
>JAPQNM010000009.1:4808238-4820738 GCA_029783475.1 Metacarcinus magister | reverse complement strand
TATAATATGTATGAAGAAAAAAAAATCGAAAGAAAATGGAAATATAATTGTACTTAAATAAAAATTAATAAAAAGTAATTGTAAAGAAAAAAGGAGTTGAAAAAAAGAAAGAATGAGGGAAAAAAGAAAGGTGAAAAAAGGAAAAAGAGTTCAAAGTTGAATGACGTTTAAGATGAGGGGAAAGAATATCAAAAAAGGGGAAACAGGGCAGGAAAGAGAGAGAGAGAGAGAGAGAGAGAGAGAGAGAGAGAGAGAGAGAGAGATTATAAGTGTGGGTCACGAACGAGAACCAAACGAAAAAAAAGAGAAAAAGGAGAAGAGGACAAGGAGGACAAACACACTCACTGCGAAAGAGATGAGTAAGAAGACGAAGAGGAGGAGGAGGAGGAAGAAGAAGAAGAAGAAGAGGAGGAGGAGGAGGAGGAGGAGGAGGGTGGCGAGGACAGCTATAAAAACCACAACGAGGACGAGGATGAAAAAGAAGATGAATACACAGAGAAGAAAATGAAAATGAAAATGAAACACAAGAACAGGGAAAAACAGAAGAAAGACGAACACACACACACACACACACACACACACACACACACACACACACACACACACACACACACACACCTGTCGCTTCTCACCTGTGATCTGAGAGGGTGTCTGAAGCAGTCTGAGGTATTGGGAGTGGTGGTCCTGGCTATCTCTCTCTCTCTCCCTCTCTCCCTCCCTCTGTCCCTCTCTCTCCCTCCCTCCCTCCCTCCCT
This sequence comes from Metacarcinus magister, assembly GCA_029783475.1. Lineage (NCBI taxonomy): Eukaryota > Metazoa > Arthropoda > Malacostraca > Decapoda > Cancridae > Metacarcinus > Metacarcinus magister. The sequence goes on along the minus strand of JAPQNM010000009.1, from coordinate 4,819,984 downwards.
CTCTCACACTCTTCGCTCTAAATCGCCCCTCCCTCTCTCACTGCCCTCCCACCTACACTTCTCTCCCTCCCTCCCTCCCTCCTTCCCTCCGTCCCTCCGGCCTGCCTCCCGCCCTCTTGCTTTGGTGACATGTGCATATTTTGTTCTCTCTCTCTCTCTCTCTCTCTCTCTCTCTCTCTCTCTCTCTCTCTCTCTCTCTCTCTCTCTCTCTCTCTCTCTCTCTCTCTCTCTCTCTCTCTCTCTCTCCCCTTCCGTGTTGATTGTAAGGGGAGAAAATTAATTGGTTCATTGTTATCAAATTTTTTTATATAGTTTTTATTTGAATTTCAGTTATAAATTTGTTTAATATTTGTGATAGTAGTAGTAGTTGTTGTTGTTGTTGTTGTAGTAGTAGTAGTAGTAGTAGTTGTTGTTGTTGTAGTAGTAGTAGTAGTAGTAGTAGTAGTAGTAGTAGTAGTAACAACAAGCAGGAGGAGGAGGAAGAGTAAGGTTAATAATAAACTCATTAATTATTATTCTATGTGTTTATCTAATTTAACTCTTTATTTATTTGTTATTTATATGTAGATTAATTTATTTTCTTGCTTTCTCACTTCTAAAAATAAATAAAAACTCAACAGATTTTTTCAATATCCGTTGTTTGTCTGTTTTCTCTTCTCTCCTCCTCCTCCTCCTCCTCCTCCTCCTCCTCCTCCTCCTCCTCCTCCTCCTTTTTCTTCTCTTCATTTACCCTCCTCTTTCTCTCTATCTCTCTCAGCCTCTCCTATCATTCATATCTTTCTTAACTCTATATCCTTCTTCTCTCTCTTCCATGTTTCCTCCTGTTTTTATCTCCTCCCCTCCTTCTTCTCCCCTCCCCCCCTCCTCCCCTCCCTTTCCCCTCCTCCTTCTCCTCTTCCCCTTCATTTAACCTTGATCTTAACCTCTTCAAAATTTAGAAAAAAAAGGAAAAAGTAAAAAGTTCAGTGACACAAATAAGTGGAATAATTTTGTTTTTTATTTTATTTTCCAGATTTTTTTTCTTGTTTTTTTTTTCTCTTTTATTCCTTGTTTTGTGTTGTGCAGATATTTTTTTTTTTTTTTATATATATAATAAGTTTGTTTATCTTGTCTCTCTTTTCACACACACACACACACACACACACACACACACACACACACACACACACACACACACACACACCTCCAAACGAAGGGGGGAAAAAAAAATTCAAATTCACAAAATAAAAGAGAAAATAAAATGATAGAAATTACATTAAATTAAAAACTTAATATTAAAATGCATATCTCACCTCCTCCTCCACCTCCACCTCCTCCTCCACCTCCTCCTCCACCTCCACCTCCACCTCCACCTCACCTCCACCTCCACCTCCACCTCCACCTCCACCTCCTCCTCCTCCTCCTCCTCCTCCTCCTCCTCCTCCTCCTCCTCCTCCTCCTCCTCCTCCTCCTCCTCCTCCTCCTCCTCCTCCTCCAGCCTTGAAGAGAAGACAATGTTGCAGCCTTGTAGAGAAGGGCGTGGTTATAAATGTGTGAAGAGGAGGAGGAGGAGGAGAAGAAGAAGAAGAAGAAGAAGAAGAAGAAGGAGAAGGAGGAGGAGAAGGAGAAGGAGGAGGAGAAGAAGAAGGAGAAGAGGAGAAGAAGAAGAAGGAGGAGGAGGAGAAAATGAGATTGTTGAGAAGAATAATAGTATAGAAGATTTTTTTTTGTGTGTGTTTTTAGTCATTATCTGGAAAACGTTTTGGTCACACACACACACACACACACACACACACACACACACACTTTTCATAAAGGATGTAATTTTTGACCCAATCCTAAATTAGATAGCAGACATTGTCTCTTCTTCTTCTTCCTCCTCCTCCTCCTCCTCCTCCTCCTCCTCCTCCTCCTCCTCCTCCTCTTCCCTCCTTGCAATCATGAAAACTGAAAATGAGGGAAATTGATGAGGTTTGCAAGTGAATATGTGTGTGTGTGTGTGTGTGTGTCTGTGTGTGTGTATGTGTGTATGTGTGTGTGGAGGGAGGGGCATTTGGGCGTGGTCCCCCCCCCCTCTCCCCCAATCTATTGTACAGCTCCCAGCCACAAAAATCGATCCTAGGATTCTATAAGGTTTCAAAAATTTTCGGTTTTCTGCTGAACGAACCTTTTTGGAAATGACTGAGTTGCCAGACGGTGGAGATTAAGCTAAAAGCACGACATGATAACTTCTTTCATCTTAAAGGAACGATCTAGTCTATGTATATGTTTGTATATGTATATGTTCTTCTTGTCTGTTGTAGGTAAAACATTCATTTCCTGGATATAATTATTTATTTTTATTTATTTTAGTATTCCTTTATCCTTATGCAATAGGCCTGTTTTTAGTGTAAATATTTTAGGCCTATAGTTATTGTATTTACCTCATTTTTTTTTATTATTAAGAATGAAACCAATTTAATTATATACATATTTTTTTTAGGGACGAAAATGTTGCTTTTTTTTTCTCTTCATATATATACGAAAAGGAGACTAAACTAAATACTACAACGCAACTAAATCAAATACAAAAAAAAAGTCATCATATTCCCATTCAAAAATATAAAAAAGTCAAAAAAAAAAAGGAGATTTCCAAAAACAACCTCATACATTTTTTTCCCCCAAAGAATGAGATGAAGTGAAAACCCTTAAAATAATATTGATTTAGGGAGGGTGGAGGAGGGCAAGGTAGGGAAGGATAGGGTAGGTTAGGGTAGGACGAGGGTATGTAGGTCAGTATATGGGTGTGGGACGTAGGAGAAGGAAAACATAGATAAAGAGAGAGAATGCAGAGAAGGAGGAACGCATAGGAGAGAAAGAGGAGGAGGAGGAGGAATATAAGAAACCATCATTATTATTATCATTATTTATTGTCATTATTATTTGTTTTATTTGTTTTTAATCATTACATTATTAATATATGCCTTATGACGTTACTTACTGATGTTAATTATTAATATCCAAACTATATCACTTATTATTACTGTTTTCTGATTCATATTTTTAGCATTGATTTGAGGTTGATATCAAATTAATTTCAGTTTTTATTCCATTTTAAGTCAGTGAGTCATATTCTTCAGTCTGTTACCGGCAAGATCGGTTCAGTCAGTCAGGCTATCCGTAATCCAGATGATGTGACCCTCAATTACGTATCCGAATAAAACAATAAAGGCTGTCTTCTTTTATCCGGATTTACATGTCTCCATAATCCAGTTCTTGAATCAAAATACAAATAATATCCGTAATACCTCATCTCATTTATCCGGACAGCGTAACATCAGAGTCTCGTTTATCCGGATTCGTTTCCTCTCACTTATCCGGACTCTACCAGGGCGGCTAGAGCACCAGTGAATGCGGCGTTGTAGTCACAGGCCACTTCGTTCTTCACGTAGTCATTCCGGTTGTCGTTGTAGCTGCCATCCTAGGGTCGTGGAGGAGGAGGAGGAAGAAGAAGAAGCAAAGGGTAAAATTTTACATCTTCACTATAATGGCGTCTGTTTACGAAATGAAATAGCGTCTGCACCTCACCCAACTCCCTACTTTTGGTCATAGAAAACATTTGATATCTTCTAAATTAACCTAACCTTGATTGCTATACTAATTACTGAGAGAGGAAACAGGTGTGTGAGTACATCCAGGTAGGGTAGCAAGAACGTGAAAATAATCAATATAAACAATAATAAGAATAATATTGTATAGTCTACCTTACATATTAAGTTAAAAAGAAAATGGTTATCACTCGAGTTATAGAAATCGTAGAGAAAAAGGTGTTTTGAGGGCTGACTTACCTGACCGGGACCGCCCACCAACGCCCCCCAGAGTGTTTGGGGATTGGGTCCATCCTGGTTTAAGGCCCAATTTCCATCACAGTTCTGGGGCATGTTTGGGCACGAGCTGAGAGAGAGAGAGAGAGAGAGTTATCTACTTAAAATACTTACATTCCTAACCATTCCTTTCCATTACACTCATACTCACCAAAAAATCATCCCATTTCCACTACCATCCAACACGTATTTCACATCCATCCCATATATCCTTTTACTCCTCCATACATAAGAGGCACCCATACATAGGCTACCCATATCTAAACCACTTACCTTAAACCCTATATTTCCCCTTTTTTTTTAGTTACCTGGAGCGGTGGTGAGGCCTCTGGGGACCGTTTCCGTAGCCAACAACGAAGGAACGGCCAGTGCTCTCTCCTAGAAGGTAATCTATCTGCTTCTTGCCAAACTGTAGATTAGTGCTTGCGTCCACTCCGATCTTATGAGCCTGTGTGGTAGTGAAGAGAGGGAGGGTGGTGAGAGGGAGTGTGAGGGTATGAAAGAGAGGAGTTGAGGTGAAGGAAAGAGAGAGTGAGTGAGGGTATGTATAAAAGAGATAAATTGAACTGTAGAAGATGTGGAGAGGAAGAAGTAAAGAACGAGAGAAGAAAATAGAAGTGAAGAAAATTGCAATAATGATAACAATAAACAGAATAGATAGGAACAAAAAAAATCATGAAAGAGAGAGAACATAAATAAAAAGAAACAGGAATAAATCACAAATACTACTTAAGAAGATATAATAAAAAAATAATAATAAAAGAGGAATATAATTAAACTATAAACAAACACTTCAACCCACCATAAGGGCGATGTAGGCGACGTTAGCTGCATGTCTCGCTGATCCCCACTCACTCACGTACACCATTCCTCCCGGGGTCATCGGTTTGTTCCTCATAGCGTTCAGGAAACTCTTTAGTGCCTCCTTGTACTGTGAGCTGCCGTCCAACTTTGCAAAGAGTGCCTGTAATAGTAGTAGTAATTAGAAGATATTAGTTTATTACCGCCAAAGATTACCCAAAATTTACTGCCATACTCTCCTCAAAACGGGACTTGCAATGTTTATATGCTTTATGGCAATGCAGCAGTTAAGCCTCTCTTGCACTCATCATCAGAGAAAACGTAAGATATTAGAGGCGTCACTATAAAAACCTGAGCCCCTAACAGGTGGAGGCCGACCATCAATGCCTACCGGCCACAAAGGTATATGATGTAAAAAAAATAATAATAATAAATAAATAAATAAATAAAAAATAAGGAAAACCATTGATAGTAACGACTGTACTGTTCTTAACGATGCTGTTTGAGGGAACTATCTTAACTACACTATTTACTATTTAAAGGATAGTAAAGTTATGTATGTATGTAGATTTTACGAGTACACATGCAGTAGGTTATATGTACGTATTTTCTCCACTTATGTGCGCTTTTTCTATGAAGCTGTGTACGTTTTATTCATTACGTAGTTCCTTTGTGAGGCGTTATGTGCGTTTTTATAGACGTGTGCATCTTTGAAAAGCCTTGTGTGTGTACGCTTTCATTGCCTATGTACACATGTTTTTCAGCTCCTGTGTGTGTGTGTGTGTGTGCTTTCATCTCTCCTTTGAAATAAAATAAAAGTCTTGAAGTTAAGCTGTGTGTGTGTGTGTATGTATGTATGTTTTCAAATACCTACATAAAACAACAAATAAATAAACTGCAGTACACAATTAGGCCTAAAATACAATATTGCAGCCTTAACGAATGACTAAATAATGATGCAACACATAATAAATTAAGGGAATAAGCCATTAGAAGAGATGAATAGCAACACATTAATTACTCAACACATGCAGAGGAAAACACTAATTCAAAGTTACCTAAATACATTTGCTCGTGTTTCCGGGTTCAATTAAGTTTTTTTTTCCAGTAAATTGTATCTTTTTTTCATTTTTTATTTATGTTTGTATTACTTATTCTAGTTTGTACTTCTCATCTTTAATCTGTTTTCATTTCTATCTCCTTTATCCTTATTTCCATTTTCATTCGTGTTTTTTTTTATCCATTATTTTCTTCCTTTATTCAATTTTTCCTTTACACTGCATTTCCACATTTCTTTTCTGTTTTTAGTCTTTTTGCTCATTACGTCCTCCCACCTTCTCTATGTCCCTTGTTCCCTCATTTAACTCTCTCCATTTGTGCCTCCTTCCCTCCTTCCATTTATTACCTCGTTCCTCCTTCCCTCCATTTCTTCCCTTCATCATTCCCTCCCATCCATCCATCCTTCCTTCCTTTCATTCCCATCTCCCATTCCTCCCTTTCCATGCTATTCCCATCAATTTACATACATACATCCTTTCCTATCTTACTATATCCATGTCCTTCCTTCCTCTCCCTTTCTTAACCTTATTTAACACTTACATAAGCACCAGCACCCTTATTATCCCAAGAGAATTCACTGGGTGTGTTGCCTAAGTTGAATTCATCCCAAAACTGCTTCGCCTTGGTCATATAAGTGTTGTCGTTGGTAGCTCGGTAAAGCCAGAGAGCTGACCAACACAGTTCATCCCCGTAACCACTCCAAGACCTGTGGGAGAAAGAATGATTTGTGTGTTGAAGTGAATTTAAAGAGTTGAAAGGGGAAAGGCAGGGTATAGAAAATGGGGTTAGTTTTAGTAAGGATTTAAGGGGGGATAAAATGTGATACGTTTTGGGTTAAGAGAGGTAAAGGGAAGAGGAAATTGAAGCAAGGAAGAGAGAGAGTGTGTGTGTGTGTGTGTCAATATATATAATCCAGTTAATTATTGGTCATCATCGTCCATTGGTCCATTAGAGAGCCTTGCAAAATGACCTTTAAACATTGAAGTTGTGCGGAGGAGGAGGAGAAGGAAGAGGAAGAGGAGGAGGAGGAGGAGGAAGAGAAACGTATTGGGTCACATTCGCCATTACAGTAAATCAAAGTAAGAAGAGAGAGGAGGAGCAAACAGAGACGAAGGAGGGAGAGAGAATGGAAGTGCATAAAAGAGAAAATGAAAGGGATGGAGAGACGGAGAGAAGGTCAGGAGGAAGGCAGAGTGAATAAAGAATAAAGGGAATAGAAGGATAGGTTAGAGAAAGAGGAAGAGGAGGAAAGGAAGATAAAGAAAGAAGAAATGGAGAAACATGGAAAAAGATACGAAATGAAGAAATAGAGAGTAATGGTGATGAACGGAAGAGGGAGGAAGAGAAGGAAGAAAGAAAGGAGGAGAGATGGAGAGAAAAAAAAAGAATGAAAGAAAGAAATGAGTAGACTGACAGACATAGTAAAAAAAAATCATAGATAAATAGATCAACTAAACAAAATAAACATATATACATAAAATAACAAAAAAAGCCAGTAGAACAGATAACATGTATACTCTCTCTCTCTCTCTCTCTCTCTCTCTCTCTCTCTCTCTCTCTCTCTCTCTCTCTCTCTCTCTCTCTCTCTCTCTCTCTCTCTCTCTCTCTCTCTCACCTGTAAAAATCTGCTGCAGCTGTTATAGACTCGTGGTATACTCGTCTGTGTTTGTCCGCGAAATCAAACAGCTGCTTGGCGTGGGTGATGAGTTTTGCGGAGTAGCTGCTATCACTATCCTGTAGGAGTAGCAGACGAAGGAGGTGGAGCAAGGAGTGGTGGCGGAAGGGAGTGGAATGGTAGTATAAGTAGTAATAAAAGGAGGAGGGGGAGTAATAGTAGTAAGGATAACTGGAGGAGGAGGAAGAGGAAGATGAGAAAGCCAATAACTTAAATAACAAGCGAACAAAATAGTGAATTCTGAGAGAGAGAGAGAGAGAGAGATGATAACGATACAGATAAAAGATAGGAAATAACACTTGTAAAATAAAATATGCAGTCGATAAAACGCAACTAACACAAGAGGAAAAGAAAGATAGAGAAAGATCAATAGAAAGGAATACAGAAGAGAACCCCCACCCCCCCACCCCACCCCCCAAAAAAAAAGATAAAGAAAGAAGTTAGCTCACTTTAAAGACAATGGAGGCTGCGGCAAGGGCGGCAGCTGTCTCTCCGGCGAGGTCCGACCCTAAAAAAAAATATGGGAGAGGAGGGAAATTAGACAGTGTTAAATGGTAGCTAGGAAGAAAGTGATAAAGGAAGACAGACAGTAAGAAAGAAGGAGAGGAGAAAACAAGGACTAAAAAATGAGGAAATAGGAACAGAGCCAAAAAATAAATAAATAAAGAATAAAAACTGAGAGGGAAAAAAATAATAAATAGGAATAACAAGACATAAAAAAGAGAAACAAAAAAATAAAATAAAAAACAGACAAATTCGAAATAAAAAATAAAAAAAACGATAGGAAATAAATGTGTATTGACTTACCCGCGGCACCAGCATCAATTTTAAAAGAAGGTCGATTCATATTCATGTTTTCCGGGCGTCCCCAAAAGCTATGGTCTGCATACCCGTCACCAACTTGTCCGTAGAGCTCATTTCCGGCCGTGTGAGCTTTGATGAAGTAGTCTGTGGCCCACTTGACAGCAGCTCGTCCATACCCCAGTTGTCCTAGAGAGAGAGAGAGAGAGAGAGAGTGAGGGAGAGAGGGAGAGCTGTTTGATACCTCGTTGAATATGGAGATCAGGCATTAAGAGAAACTATGATCACACACACACACACACACACACACACTCACACTCACACTCACACTCACACACACACACACACACACACACACACTTGGTTAGCTGGAGTTTGATTAAGCAAATAGTTCAACATTTGTGGTAGAAAATTATCCTGTACTTTTCTTTTCCTCCTCATCCGTCATGTTTTTCTTTTTCTTCTTCTTCTTCATCTTCTTCACCAAACACACCCACACACTGACTCAACTCTCAGTACCGAACCCGCAGTGACTTACCAAATATCACTGACTTACCTGCTGAGCTGTGGCCATTCTTGAAGTCAATGATCCCCCAAGCCAGCATGGTAGTCGTAAAGGCCATTGGGAAGCCGAATTTAACATGGTCACCCGCTGTAAAGGTAATAATAAAGTCATGTTCGTAAGAGAAAACGTACCGCTCACTAAATGTTGAAGGGGTGACTTGTTTAAATGTACGGTGGGCCTTAAAAATGTATAATAATTGTTTTGTTATGTCTTGTTCTCTCTCTCTCTCTCTCTCTCTCTCTCTCTCTCTCTCTCTCTCTCTCTCTCTCTCTCTCTCTCTCTCTCTCTCTCTCTCTCTCTCTCTCTCTCTCTCTCTCTCTCTCGTTTTAAAAGGTAACTCAAAATAAAATAGTATTGCTTTTTCTTTTCTTAATAAAACAGAGAAAGATCAAGACATACTTAAGGTTTCAGTTTATGTAATGTATAACTTCGACAAAATAAGGACAATAGTATTAATAATAAAATAAATAATAAGTAACAATAATAAACAGAAATATAACCTAAAAATAAGAGTGTTATATGTATATTTAAAAAAAAAAAAAAAATTCTTACATTTGAAAGAAAACGGGGTTGAATATTTCCAAGCTTAATCTTTCCTTTTCCTACCTGGCAGCTCACCTGTGTTATCAGTGCTTGTGTTGGGGACAGGTGTGGGAAAGAACAGGTGTGGGAAAGAACAGGTGTTAAGGGTTCAAAGGAAACTATTTTTGACATTGTTCCTATATGGATACGAGTGTGTGTGTATGTGTGTGTGTGTGTATGTGTATGTGTGTGTGGACGGACGTAAACAACATCTTTCCCTCACCCACTTTCTCTCCTATTTTTACCCCTCACCTTTAATCCTCATTTTTCCTCTCTCCTTCCTCCTCTGTCATTACTCTTTCCCCTCCCTCCCCTCCTCTCCCGTTTTCCCTTCACATCATAACACACCACATTTCCCTTTATTCCCCTTTCTTTCCTTGCCCATCACCTACTCTCCTTCCCTATCCTAACCCCCATTTCCTCCTCCCATCCCATTCCTGTTTTCTCTCTTTCTACCCATCAAATTAGAACCCATTAATACACCACATACCTAGCATACTATCCCATCCCTTCCCATCCCTTCCCATCACTTCTTCCCCTTCCTTACCGTCGTAGTACCCTCCTGATAGATCCTTGCCAACATCACTCCCATCATTAAGGGCTGAGTCGCCCCTCCATGTCACCCTCTGGTCATTAGGAAGCTTGCCTGACCTCTGAGCTTCATAGAAAACGTAGGACATGCATAGTGCCTGTAGGGGTAACGAAGGAAGAAACGTTAGTGGATGGAGAGGAGAGTAAGAAGAGTAGGAGAAAAAAAGAGTGAAAGAAGGGAGAGAAAGAAAGTAGGAGGTAGTGATTGGAGGAAAAGAAAGAGTAAATGGAGAGGAGGAGAGAGAAAAAGAGTGGAAGGAGGGAGATAAAGAAAGTTGGAGGTAGTGATTGGAGGAAAATAAAGAGTAAATGGAGAGGAGGAGAGAGAAAAAGAGTGGAAGAGAGTGATTGGAGGGAAGGAGGGAGGAAAAGAGGGTGATTAGGGCGTGAGGGAGGGAAGAAGGAGGGAAGGAGACAAGTAAGAAGGAACGATGTTTGTTTGGGTTGGTTGGTGGAGGAAAGTTTGGGAGCTTCTCTCTCTCTCTCTCTCTCTCTCTCTCTCTCTCTCTCTCTCTCTCTCTCTCTCTCTCTCTCTCTCTCTCTCTCTCTCTCTCTCTCTCTCTCCACACCTGAATAAGCCACATTTTCACGTTTGTATATCCTAATAAAAGAGTAGAAGGAGAGGGAGGGAAGGAAGGAGGAGGGAGAGAGGGAGGGAGATTCCTACATTTCCTTCCCTCCCTTCTCTCCTCCTTCCATTTCCTCTCCCGCTCTTCATGGCCCATAATTTTCCTCCCAAATGCCTTCCTCCTTCATTTATTTCCTTCCTTCCTTCCTTCTTTCTCGTTCTTCTTAAAACTTCCCCCAACTTTCCCTGCAGCTCTTCCTCTCTCTCTCTCTCTCTCTCTCTCTCTCTCTCTCTCTCTCTCTCTCTCTCTCTCTCTCTCTCTCTCTCTCTCTCTCTCTCGGTCATAATCATAATTTTCAACTTATTGCAAACTAAATGACTAGAAGAGAGAGAGAGAGAGATAGAGAGAAATTAGCAGGTGTGTGATGGAATGACAGGTGTGTCTTACCTTTCTATAACCGGATCCTGAACACGGGTTTCCAATGTTCCTTTCCACCCGGGCTGCAGTGGACCCTAGGGGGGGGGGTGAATGAAGAAGAAATTAGTGAATGAATAAAGGAAGGAAGAAAAGATGAAGGAACCACATTTTTTCCTAACTTAATTTTTTTTACCAATACGTTTTTTTCTGTTACGTATATACATTTTTTTACACTTTAAACATTACAGAGAAACAAAAGAAAGAAATGAAAAACCAACACCAATATCGTTTCTTTTTATTGTAAAGAGAAACACCAAAAAAATACAGAGAAAAAGAAAATAATTGGTGTTTTCTCTTTCTCTCACTTTCTCTGTGTTTTTCTATCTTTTATTTACGTAGAAACACATGAATACGAAGGAAGAAAAAACTAAATTCCTGCATTAGAAGAAAAACCAAATAAATAAAACAGAATAAGTAATAAAAAATAGGAAACTGAAATACAAGGAAATAATAAATAAAAAAAAAGTGTGAAGTTGAAGAATTACAAACACAATTCATTCATGTTTGCAATGAATGACGAAGAAAACACAACAACAACAACAACAAAGAGGAGGAAAACTTGCACCTCAGAAAGAAATAACAAAATAAAGTCAAATAATATTACTCTGTTTCGTTCCTCTTGATTAATTGTTGTAAAGGTGACAGAGATTTTCCTTTTGTATTTATTTATTTACATTTCACTTTCATTTATTCGTTTACTTATGCAGGAGATTGGCAAAGGGGAAAAAAATAGAGGATAATATTTCGTCTCCAAAAAAGTATATATATAAAAAAAAGTTCATAA